>CM076651.1:21911696-22054072 GCA_038496675.1 Rachycentron canadum
TGTGTGTGTGTATATATATGGCTTTAATAATTAAATCATAAATAATATGAAATATATATCTGTAATATGTTAATTTAAAATTCAAGGAATTTCAATATATTTTCATTTTAAGTGTTACAATTATTATTATTATTTAATTTGCTAATTACCTTAAATAACCTATTTAATCATCTCTAAGCAAAATAAAGCATTTGTTGTTCCTCTTGTGTCAGCTCAGTCTCCCTTTTCCTTTTCTGTGCTCAGTTTTTATCCCAGGCAACAGAGTTTCAAGGCATTGCTTGTATGGCTTATTGTATTATTATTGTATTATTGTTATGGCTGCCAACATTTGAGACTTTCAAGTGGCCTCATTTGGAAAGGGGTTGTGAACAGATAAATTCCAGTGTATGTTTTAAGATCAGATGAAGTGGATCAGCTGGTCTGTAGAAATGAACGGCAAAGGCCTGTAACACTGGACCAGCCTGTCTGGTTGAGTAGCCAGAGAAACAGTAACATCACTGTGATGCTTCATCAATAATAATGTCATTATTGTGTGTTCTCATTGTTTTCCAGCCTACTACACTGATGTCCCTAAGATCATATATGCATCCAGGACACATTCTCAACTGGCACAGGTGATCAGTGAGTTAAAGAACACCTCTTACAGGTAAACCATGTTCTCCTCAATACAAGACTCAGAGCCTAATGGGAGGAAAGGGTTCTAGAAAAAAACAGAGCAGCATTCTGTGATGTCACTGATGACAGGGTTAGGGTCAACTACAGTCAACAGAGCACTTCCTCTGGTCCTCAGCAGATTAGTAGGTGCTAAGATTCCTCCATTCATCAGGAGAACGAGTCATCCAGAGCCTTTTCTGTGTGAGTCAGAGCTCTACGTGACATCATCAAAGCAACCCAAGCCTCGAGAACCTTTCATCCAAACATCATCTTCTGGTCCTCAGAAGCACACTCACCCAGTTTAAAGTGGGTCAGATGAGTGGTTCAAAACTATCAAACTATGTCTTTGAGGAAGAACACAGTCGTTTCACAGCCTAAGGAGAGAACCTGCTCCAGGTCTGGTGGTCTGACAGAGGACATTTCTGTATGACAGCAGGGTGAAAGGGTTGTGGCTGATAGGTCCTTTGGACCCCTCACCGGTATCACTGATGCTCGGTAGATGGGTACCCATATGATCTGGGCAGTGACCTACTCCAGGGTCGTGTACATCCCATGTCAGACATCTAAATTCTGACACTCTCTTTTCTACAGACAATGTGTCATAGTTGTCAGACATCTTAGTGTCACACTGTAAGACTCTGTTAAGACACGGAGTCTGCAGGATCCATGTTAACAAGACAGTCCTTTGAGATTATTGTTGTTTAAATGAGAAATTCATCACTATCATTGTCATGATGAACCTCTGAAATGACTGTGGTTGGATTCAGTATAACCTTTAACTTTCTGGTGGTTCAGGCCCAAGGTCTGTGTACTGGGGTCAAGAGAGCAGCTATGCATCAACCAGGAAGTGATGCATCAGGAGAGCAACCACATCAAGGTAAGCAAACTAAACAAATGCTGAGTTCCTGGAGAAGGTGGTTCACAAAGGTATTGAAAGTGGACCAACAAATTATTTGCAAAACAAGAAACAATTTTGGTGACAAATTGGAGGAAAAGAAATAAATAAATGTTTTTTTAATGTTTAAACACTACTGCTACTGAACCTGTCCATGTGATTCACTGTTTCAGGTCCACATGTGCAGAGGTAAAGTGTCCACCAGGTCATGTGTCTACTACAATAATGTTGAAGGTAATGGTTTAACTCTACACACAGTGGTTATCAGTGTGGCAATAGCTGAGCTAGTCAGATGGAAACATACTGTAGCTTTTTAACACCAGTACATGTTTGTAATAACAAGTGTGAAGAACACCTGGCCCTGGATCAGCTCTGTTAGTCTACTTCTAACCCTGTGTACAGGTCTTAATGTTGTTTTCTTCTTTAGAGAGGAGCACTGACAGAGACTTGGTGAATTCCATCCTAGATGTGGAAGACTTGGTCAAATTTGGCATCAAACAGAGGTGGATTTTTATGTTTGACTGTCCTGCTTCAGTAGAAGCTGAAACACTGTCTGACACAATTCTGTTTGGATGACTTTTTTCACTATTGATTAAGCTGGAATAGTTAGTACTTTTAAATGTCAGAATCATAAATGTTTTTTAGAAAATAAAAAAAATATTTGACCCATTTTATGTGATCAGAATTTTTTTTTTTTTTTTTTTTTTTTTGCCTGTGCCCCAGTGACGGCCAGAGGCATATTTTCAGGTTGTCTTGTCTGTAGGTCCCATTCTCGTCAACCAAATATCTCAGTAACGCCTTCATGGAACTCCTTCAACTTTGGCACAAATCAAGGATGAACTGATTAGATTTTGAGGGTAAAAGGGCAAGGTCAATTTGAAGAGAAAGAGGACAGGATGGAAGAGGTGCTGACATCAGTCAGTGTTCAGTCAGCAGGATGTTGTGTATTTTCACATTTGTTTCCAGAGTCAGTTTCCCTTCAGGCATAATGAGACCAGTCTTTCTTTCTCCAGGGTCTGTCCTTACTACCTCTCCCGTTCCTTGAAGCAGCAAGCAGACGTAATTTTTATGCCATACAACTACCTGTTGGATCCAAAGGTGAGCTGCCTCCAAAAACACACTTTTACCTCTGTTGGTGCCTTAGTCCATGTGGTCCTTTTTGACCCTTTTCTTACAGGGGTCAAGTGCTGCTTACCAAATGGTTTTCTTGTTGGCTCCATTCTGACTGAAAAGTTCAGAAATTGTTCAAAAACATGCAGACCAGGTAAAAAAATTTCACAGTGGAAACCACATCTTTTCTCAGTCTGATGTTTGAACATTAACTGAAGCTCCTGACCTGGACCTGGACAATTACACGAATTAGCAGGTGTACAGGTGTTCCTGATGAAGTGTATTAACATAGATAGTTGCCTGATGATCAGACATCTCTTCTTGTCTGTCCCTTTATTACAGAGCCGCAGGGCACACAACATTGAGCTGAACGGAGCTGTGGTCATTTTTGATGAAGCTCATAATGTGGTAAGACTCTGTAGGTGCTCCAACACATTTATTTACAGACAGCTGACACACGAACATGAAGTTTCTCTGTCAGTTTTTTCATTCAGATGAAATGTTACAACAGATTTCCAGCAGTACGTGTCTGGATCCCGGGGGCCTGAAACAACAGGAGGCACGACATAGATGCTTATGAAGTGTTTACATTTCAATTTTCCTTTATCGAACTGTCTAGAATTCCACCTCATGCTAGTAGAAAAGTTTATTATTTTCATTTCTTGTTTTTGAGTTCTTAACTTCAGATTGTGAAGCAGGTTACTGTAGATCCTCCTGGTCTCTGAACTGGATGAACTATCCTTCAGTCACTGTCATCTTTCCCACTATTTTCTCAGAATTTTCTTCTTAATATACCAGGATTGATTGATTGATTCTTAACTACAATGAAGTTGACTTACACTGGCACTGAAAGATAAGCAGCCTCCCTGTTTTCTCGCTTTAACTATTTGCTCTAATACAAGTCTGGATGTGACAGATCACAAGCATGTCTCAGTCAGGCATTGTGCAAGCAGTACAAACTAAAGCAACACAAGTTGTTTTTGTGAAGAATGAAAAGAGAACTGGAGGTTGAAAGCCTGTTTACTTTCACATGTGACCAGTTACCATGTGAAGTGGTCAGATTACAAGATGTCTGATGTTGATCTGTCAATTTTACCTTCCAATGCAGGTCTACGCTAGCAGTTTTGACTGTTCAGCTCATGTTTGTTTCAGGTCCTTGTTTTTAACAGTTCAACAGCCAACAATACAACTGAGCCAAAACACTATACTTACATTTAACAGTGCAGTCTTCAGGCTGTCTGTCAGTGGCATTTGCTTTCATGTTGAATCTTGAAATATGTTGGGACATGAAGGATAGACCTGTTGGATCCTTCAATATCCAGGAAAAGGAGAAACATCTGAAGAAGCCTTTGAACTGGACAGTTTAGTGGGACCAATGATTGATCAAGAAGAGTGACATGGGCTTTCCAGTGGTTACAGAGGGCTCAGGCTCAGACCGAATGATGATGGTGTTTCTGTTGTCTGCAGGAAAAGACATGTGAAGAGTCCACGTCCTTTGACCTGTCTCCCTATGATGTAGCCTCAGCCATCGGTGCTGTGGACTGGCTGCTGGGGGACCAGGCTAAAGGAGTCCGCAACGAAGACTCTGAGGACTTCAATGTGGAGTCCCTCAGCTCTGGTCAGAAGGCTTCTTTGTCTTGACCATTGACATTGGGTTAAGGCACTTTAATGATGAAAACATGTATTAACAAATGTATTTAATTCATCATGGCTCATGATCTTGTTTTGTTTCAGATCTGAAGCTAGACATAGTCAGCATTGCTAAAATCAAACGTGAGTAGACCATGAATAAGCTTCTTTAGTGCTCACCGTGATTTTCCCATGTAGTAGACTCATCAATGCTATACTCTGACAGAGATTCTACTGGATCTGGAAGCTGCCATTGATTCCTTTGATGTTACCAGTGACAAAGGAATCACAAAACCTGGAATGTACGTGAAAGTGTGGTTTGAGATTTCAACCGTTTTACTCTAATAACAATTTTAAGTGATAGCAGTGTCTGTCACTGCACCACCCCTCACCATAACATCTAATATACAGTGACACATTTGCTTTAATTTGGACACCACTCCCCAGGTATGAGACTCCACATGTTAGACAGAGATAAAACAAGCAAGTCAGAAACAATAGTCTCAGTGTACTCATTGTCTCAGTATAAATGAAACACATGCAGAGTCACCAACAAAAGGGTAAATACATTTTTACCAGTACAAATGTAAGCCATAAAAGTCTGTGGACCTGCTTAGAGCCTTACCTGAACTCCAAAGATAATCTATTGGTATTGTCAAGAGGAAGATGAGAGACACCCATGACCTAACAATATATACATACATATACTACATACTGTACTGTAGTGACTGCGGGGTGTTGTCTCTTTGACTATTGATGGTTTAAGGAGCAAGGTGTTCTGGATTCTGTTTTATTAATGTTGTTTTCAGGTTTAATGTTATTCATGTTTTGTTGTGATTGTGTGAGGTAGCTGTCCATTGTTAGTGAGTTTAAGTGTTTTAAGTTGTCATTAGTGATAGTGCACCATAACTGAGACTGTTTTGATTAATGACCAACAAATGTTTGAGCTCTGTGTTAAGTAGTCCATGTTAAATAAAATGCTCTACCTATGGTCGTGCAGTGTAATAGGGCACAGGTATTTCTTTGAAAGTTAAGATCTCTGCCTTCCAGTATTTCCTTCAAAGCAAGCTTGCTACAATACTTTTTATAACCTGAATACTTCTGTATTGTAAATCCTTTTTGATTGATAGGAAATATTGTAATACTTAGAGCTCCTGGATTATTGATTTTCATGAGCTGTAGGCTGTACCCCCTCTCCCTCCCCATTTGCTTTTTATTTATCACCCCATTTCTTGATCTTGAATGTGCCAAATTATTTTTTCTTAGTTACTCACATAAAGTTGATGTAGATGAATTTCTTCTGTCTCAGCTTCATCTACGATCTGCTGGAGAGAGCTCACCTGACCTACAGCAGTAAGACAGTGATCTGTGATGCCCTGGACCAGATCAGCGGACACTTAGCAGGACGTCAGTATGACACTTCTTCACATTATTGCATATAAAGCTGAGGACTGCCCCTTCATGCCCAGGTTTAATTAGGACCTGTAAACCTGTGTTATGCTTAATTTGCACAGGGACTCTCGGTCTACTGGGTTTAGCACACAGACACCTTTTAATACAAAATCATCTGTGTAGTAATATATACAATATCCTAATAAATTGTGTGATGTTTGGTCAGGGGTTGGAGTGTTCCTGAACACCAGTGGACTGGAGAAGCTGGCTAACATCATACAGGTATACTGCTGTCAGATGTGGTTAGTATATCTTATCATGAAACAACCAGCATGGCTCAGGCTTGAGTTCACAAATACATTCACCACCCAACTGTATCTGGTCACCTGGACCATCACCAGAGATCATAGATACACTGGTGTCTTAGCTTTGTTGTAATAGCTCCAGCAGGTAACTCCTGCTAAAAGCAAAAGACTTTGATTTAACCTGATTAATATTAATCTGATCACCTCACTGTATGAGCAAAGGGCACATAATCTCATCTCCAGGTTTACGACTGCCAATCTTAGCATCTGCCAGACTGAACACATTACAGATCCATTAGTTGAGCATTCACAAATTTTTCCTGTTTTCCCTGGTCTTGTTAGCTGGTGTTCTGTGGGGAACCGTCAGAAAAGGACAGACAGCAGCAGATGCAGTCCAACACGGCTCACTTCAAGGTGTGTGTTTTTCAGAGGCTGTGATCAACCATATGGAAGTGACTTGTTTTTATCTGTATGGTGACATCAGCTGTCACATCCATGTGTTTGGCAGGTTCATATCCACAGAGATACAAGCTCCAACAGGAAGAAACAGAACAGTGATGTGTGGGCTTCATCTTCATCAAAGAAACAAGGTGACAGTGCTTTGTGCTGGATCATTCACTCAGCTGTGGAAGCATTTAGCGTCAAACCTCAGGCCTCAACTATCTCCCTGAGACTAAACAATCTTTTAAAATTAATAAATGGTCATACTGAGATTGAATGATGTGTGTGCATATCTGACCCTGCTGAGTGGTTTGACATTCCTGTGCTCTCAGTCAACCTGGCTTCTGTTTCTCTGCACTTTGCAGGCAACGTGCTGAGTTACTGGTGCTTCTCTCCGGGCTTCAGCATGCAGGATCTGGTGAATCAAGGTGTCCGCTGTATCATTCTGACCAGTGGCACCCTCTCTCCTCTGACCTCTTTCACCTCTGAGATGAGGATGTAAGTTACTTTTACATGCTGCTTCTCAGAGATCATTTTACACAGAGATGAATCAACAGCTGGTTTAATAAAGAGACCATGCATATAATTTACAAACTCCACAAAGTGGATTTAGTATGAAGATGTTTCATACAGATCACTGTAGTTTTGATCTGTGTGAGCTCTTGGTATGGTGGCATCTACTGTTTGTTGAAAAGACGAAGAGCTGCATTTGAGAGTCACAAGCTCATGAAGCATGGAGCTCATGGAACTGCACCAGGAGCATAGTTAACAGGGTCATACTTGGTCAATCGTTGGAGTGTCATTTCCCATTCCTTTTAAAAGACGGACGTGCTGCGCCTCGGTGGATTATTATAATTTTTCAGTGTTTCACACAAGATTAAATTCTGTAAGTGGTAAGTTGTCAAATATTGTGACTGTCACAAATCACAGTATGGATAATACTTTTGGTTAATTATGAAACAAATTTAGTCTGATTGATGAATGGGAAACACTGTGTATGTGTGCTCTGCACCTACCTATGCAGATCCATGTTACTCTCTTGATAATCCATTATCTATTATCTGGCTAGGGCCAATCCCAGGTGACACTGGGTAAGGACAGGGTACACCCTGGACAGGTTGCCAGTCTATCGTAGGTCCACGATATAGAGACATACAGAAGCAAACAACCACTCATGCTCACACTCACACAGACTGTAGGAGGAAGCCAAAGTACTCAGAGCACAAGCACAGGAGAACATGTAAACTAAATGCCCCAGGCCCTGGGTTTGGTAAGGTGACAGTGCTAACCACTGATTTTAGAGAGGTTTTTGTTGATTGTCTATGGATTAAAATATACAAACAGTGTTCCTAATGTCACCTCATTATAATATCAACACACACGGGTGCTCAGATGGGCACAAGTGTATTTATTATTTAACTTGTGTGCTAGACTCAAAAATGAGTCTGTGTCCATCTGAAACTGGAGAAGATACTGGAGTTGCATTTTGAGTCACTTTGAGCAGTGTAAGCTCAAAGCAGCAAACTCATTATCAAAATCATGAGAAAGTGTTGTTCTGAATGTCAAAAACTAACTTAATTAGGCACACGAACACACTGATCGAGGTCGCGCTATGTTTTGGACCATTCCATTGTTGTAGAGAATTCCCAGTGTGTCTGGAGAACAGTCATGTGATTGAGCGAGACCAGATCTTTGTCAGCATCATTGACCGAGGTCCAGATGGAGTTCAGCTAAGTTCAGCATTTGATAGAAGGTCAGTTTCCTGTTTTTCTGTTCACACAGGTTTTTGGTGTTGTTGTCACATGATTCACGACTGGCTCATTTATTGGACTGAATCGCACATGGTTTTGTTTTTAATGAAGTTGGAAAAGTTAGCACAAAATGGTTCCTAAACTTTTTTTTATCAATGCTATAATAGCCTTATGTAATTATTTCTCTCCCTTATAATTATTGTTTGCTGATTTCCCTTTGAGAGTGGCCTTGCTGATGCAAAATTATGATTTTGTGTCAAATTCTGTGATCTTTGGCATTTTGACTGGAATGATGTGATTGAAAGCTGGTCTTATACATATTAACCCCCTACAACATGTGTATGTAGTGTTCAAGCATGTCTTACACAAACCTGATGTAATAGACCTTTTTCACAGCATCATTTTGACATGAAATAGTCAAATACAAATGTAGGTGTTCCTATGTAGCAATGACACTAAATACTCACCACTTTAGCCTATAGAAACAGTTTTTTTTTTGTTTTTTTTGTGTTTTTTAATACTGCTACACATTTCTTGTATTTTCTGGTTGTATTCTAATAAAGTAAAAATAATTATATATGATCATTATGGCATTGATAAAACAACAAATCTAATGGTGGCCTAAGACTTTTGCACAGTATGTGTTGGGTTTATTTATGTGATGTGTCTTTTGTGTAGTCAGTTTGATACTAAAACAGTTCTCTGACAATATGTTCTGATGATGCCAATAAAACTTGCATTGTTTGCCCCAGATTTGTTCCTGAAAACATGGCATCTTTAGGCAACACTGTCGGTAAGATCTATTCTACCTGACAGAAGCACCATCATTTTCAGAGTTGTAGTACATCTCGAGAGGTGTGCGATATACTCATGAACGTGTCTCTCATGTTCTCTCCTCAGCCAACCTTAGCCGCGTGGTCCCTCATGGTCTTTTAGTGTTTTTTCCCTCATTCCCTTTAATGGAAAAAACATTGGCGTTTTGGCGAGTAGGTACAAATAGTAATAAAAAAAAACAGATTTATTTATCATGAATGTTCCAAATGATTGACTGAATGAATTGTGTATGTTCTCTCGTCAGGCCAATGGACACACAGATCGTATTGACAAAGTAAAGCCCATGTTTGTTGAACCTAAAGGAAAGGGCACCTTTACTGAGGTGAGTGTGGTTTTATTAAATATCTGTATGCATGGATAGGAGACCTCTCTTCTGGTAATTTACAGGTTACTTTAAAGGTTCTGTAAACAATTGTCACTGCCACAAGATGTTGTACTAAACCACCAGAATCTCAACCAAAACAAACACTTTATCAGCCACAACCTCCAACCTCTGTTTAACCACAACAAGGAGTTGGTTAATACATTGATAGAACCAGTAAAGACACAGATGGAGCCAATAAATATACTGACGGAGCTGGTGAAAATACTAAAGGAGCCAGTAAAGACACTGGAGGAGCCAGGAAAGACACAGATGAAGCTGGTAAAGCAAACAGCAAAGACACTAAAGGAGCTGGTAAAGACACCGGTAAAGAGTTAGTCAGAGGAGCCAGTGAAGACACCGATGCAACTGGTAAAGGAGCCAATAAAGAAACTTAAAAAGCCAGTAAACCACTACACAGCCAGGGAAGGAGCTGGTAAAGACATTGAAGGAGCAAGTAAAGACACTGACAGAGCTGTTAAAGGACCCACTCTGTAGGTCACTTTCACCTGAACAACCAGCTACCAAAACCGAGAACAGAGAAATCCAGATTACAACACAGTGACTTCGTTCTCTGCTCAGGACATCATTACTCCACTAGATCTTTACAAAGTGAACAGTTCTTAGCTGCTGCGTTATTAATTCAAATCTGGTTTACAGAGCCTTCAAAGGAGTCTTTTCTTGTAGGACTTGTCAGTGTGATGATGACAACTGACCATTTCTCTTTGTTTTTAGATTATTGACGGATATTACAACAAAGTCAGCGATCCAGCGTCCAGAGGGGGAACCTTCTTTGCAGTGTGTCGAGGGAAGGTGAGGTGATCTGGAAAGTCATACAGTGTTTCAGAATGTACTGTTTTTACAGTGAGGAGTCTCTAGCCCCACCACTAATGGAGCTTGTGCTCTCAGTATGGGCTGTTTCTGAAGGAATACATTTAGTTGTACAGACACAGCCTATCAAACTATTTCTGCTCTTTTTATGTTGTTAGCTCAGCCTCCACTAGAGATGGTAATATGCCATAGCTTCCAGATACTGATTCTGATACCCAACCTTGTGTTTTTACAGATACTAGTAGTGATCCAAAATTGTTGCATCTAAAATAATAAATAACAGCTGTTTACTTCTAACCCTGTATGGATATCATGTGATTGCTATTGTTGTTTGACTCAATTTAACCCTTTGTAAACCAGAGGCATAATGTCTGTCTGTGTCTGTATGTCTTTCCCATTCTCTTGAATGTCATATCTTAGCATCACCATGAGAGATTTTGCACAAACATTCATTTGGACTCAAGAATGAACTGATTAGATTTTTGTAGTCAAAGGTCAGTGTATTTTGGCAAACCTTTTTGGCCCTAACTGACTATGACTAAAAACTCATTCATTAATTCTGATAAAATACACCCAATACTTCCTTTTCATACTTTAATTTCCTTCAGTCTTCTTCTCCTTTCGACTTTTCTCTTCAGGGGTCACCACAGCGAATCAATTGCCTCCATCTTAACTTGTCTCCTGAATCCTCTTCTCTCACACCAACTACCTTCATGTCCTCTTTCACTACATCTGTAAACCTCCTCTTTGGTCTTCCTCTAGGCCTCCTGCCTGGCAGTTCAAAACTCAGCATCCTTTGACCTATATATTCACTATTTCTCCTCTGGACATGTCCAAACCATCTCAGTCTGGCCTCTCTGACTTTATCTCCAAAACCTCTAACATGTGCTGTCCCTCTGATGTACTCATTCCTGACCATATCTATCCTGGTCACTCCCAAAGAGAACCTCAGCATCTTCATCTCTGCTACCTCCAGCTCTGCCTCCTGTCTTTTCCTCAGTGGCACTGTCTCTAGACCAAACAGCATCGCTGGTCCACCACAGTCTTGTACACCTTTCCTTTCATTTCAGCTGAAACTCTCTATCACACATCACACCTGACACTTTTCTCCACCTGTTCCAGCCTGCCTGTACACGCTTCTTCACCTCTTTTCCACACTCTCCATTGCTCTGGACTGTTGACCCTAAGTACTTAAAATCCACCACCTTCTTTATCTCTTCTCCCTGTAACCTCACTCTTCCACTTGAGTCCCTCTCATTCACACACATATACTCCGTCTTGCTGCGGCTAACCTTCATTCCTCTCCTTTCCAGGGCAAACCTCCACCACTCTACCTGTTCCCTCCTCTCACTACAGATCACAATGTCATCTGCAAACATCATAGTCCATGGAGATTCCTATCTAACCTCATCTGTCAGGCTGTCCATCACCATAGTAAACAAGAAGGGGCTCAGAGCTGATCCCTGATGCAGTCCCACCTCCACCTTGAACTTCTCTGTCACACCTACAGCACACCTCACCACTATCTATACTATATAGATGTATATCTATACTATACATGTCCTGCACTGCTCTAACATACTTCTCTGCCACTCCAGACTTCCTCATACAATACCACAGTTCCTCTCTGGGTACCCTGTCATAAGCTTTCTCCAGATCTACAAAGACACAATGCAGCTCCTTATGACCTTCTCTGTACTTCTCTATCAACATCCTCAAACCAAATACTGCATCTGTAGTACTCTTTTTTTTTTTTGCTGCTCACAAATGCTCACTTCTGCCCTTAGTCTAGCTTCAACTACTCTTTCCCATAGCTTCATTGTATGGCTTATCAACTTTATTCCTCTGTAGTTACCACAACTCTGTACATCTCCCTTGTTCTTATAAATGGGCACCAGCACACTTCTCCTCCATTCCTCAGGCATCTTCTCACTATCTCACCCTTCATCCTTACTAATCTTTGCTACTTCCTGGTCCACCAGTTACCTCTTCTGCTCTTTGTTCTCTCTCATTTTCCTCATTCATCAACTTTTCGAAGTACTCTTTCCATCTTCCCATCACACTACTGGCATCAGTCAATACGTTTCCATCTCTATCCTTGATCACCCTAACCACCTGCACTTCCTTCCCATCTCTGTCTCTCTACCTTTCCAACCTGTATAGATCAGTCTCTCCTTCCTTGCCGTCCAACCTTGCATACAAGTCATCATAAGCCCTTTGTTTGGCCTTTGCCACCTCTACTTTCACCTCACGCTGCATCTCCCTGTACTCCTGTCTTCTCTCTTCAGTCCTCTGTGTCCCACTTCTTCTTAGCTAACCTCTTTCTCTGTATACACTCCTGCACCTCCTCATTCCACCACCAAGTCTCCTTATCTACTTTCCTTCCAGATGACACACCAAGTACTCTCCTACCTGTCTCTCTGATCACATTAGCTGTAGTTGTCCAGTCAACTGGAAGCACCTCCTGGCCATCCAGAGCCTGTCTCAACTCCTTCCTAAAAGTCATACAACACTCTTCCTTTTTCAGCCTCTGACCACATCCGTGCTATGGTTTTATCAATGTGGTCAGTCAACTATAAGCAGCAATCTTATACCTACACATGAGTAGGTGTTCATCAAATAAACCTTATGTCTTGAGAACATGCTACTCTCCTGTCTATACTTTCCACTGCCAGATGTCTAGCATGTTACAATAACAAGTGAATGTATTGTACCTATTACGGCATCATAGACCTCAGTGCCTTTATGGGGAGGTGTAATTTTGTTCATATCAGATGAAATGTTACATAAATGTCTCTCCATGTGTTCCTGTCAGGCCAGTGAGGGTCTGGATTTTGCAAACAGCTTTGGTCGGGGTGTCATTATCACTGGCCTTCCCTTCCCTCCGAAGATGGACCCTCGAGTCATCCTGAAGATGCAGTTCTTGGATGAGATGAGCCACAAGAAAGCTGCTGGGCTGAAAGTAAGGAGACCTGCTTACTGAGCTTTGCTTGAGGCTCGATGACATTTCAGTGGTTCAGTCTTTGTGTGTGTGTGTGTGTGTGCGTGCGCGCATGCGCGCGCGCGCTTTTGACTGTGTGTGCGTGCGCAGTACCTGTCTGGGCAGGAGTGGTACAGACAGCAGGCATTTAGAGCTGTGAACCAGGCCATTGGGAGAGTCATCCGACATAAGGAGGACTATGGAGCCATCTTCCTGTGTGATCAGAGGTCAGACATGGAGTTACTGAGACACTGTGTAGAACACATTGATCCCGAATCAGAACATACAGGTGACTCGAGAGGTACACCTGAACAGTTAGTGGGTCATTGACTGCAAACTATTTTGATAACCATTGAATCGTGTCAGCCATTTTTCTGGTCTGACCACACCCACCTTTTAACTATACACCTGTAAAGTTTGTGACATCATTGCACTGATAAAGTAAGACAGATACACAACTGCCACATTCCTAAAAAAACACCTCTTTGGTAGCACCTGCTAAAGTCAGTGTCTCCAGATACACATTTTTCCTTGATAACACAGAAAGTGTTGGCTGCTAATCACTTGAGTCATTACAGCATATAAATGTTTCACATGTTTTATCCAGAGTGGGGAATAAAGTAACATGTGACTTGTCCCACAGGTTTAAGAACTCTGATGCCAGGGCTCAGCTTCCATCCTGGGTGAGGCCTTACGTGCGTCTGTATGATGGCTTTGGGAACATGATCCGTGATGTCTCTCAGTTCTTCAGGGTTGCACAGAAGTTGGTGGGTCCTCTCTCACACACAGTCCGCAACAACACTATGATTCCTTGTATTGTTAACTGACCCAGTATCCAGGTGTGATGTGACTCAGTTGGTCAAAGTCCAGTGTTGCAGATGTCTGCTGTGACACCTTGACCTTGACAGCAACATCTGGTCCCAGAAGTCATGATGTCATCCTCAGACAACAAACTACAACCACCAGCTGTCTCTCAAATACATGTTGGTCAATTTGTGTGTGGAGATCAGAGGTGTTGCAGGAATAAGGGGCCTTGGTGTATTTCTCTCAGGCTCAGGATGGTGCTCACAGGTTTAGTCCCTTTCCAGCATGTAGGGACATGTTAGAGAGGGACTGGCAGGTCTGTGTTGTGACATGACTTGAGTCTCAAGTCACTTGAGTCTCAAGTCACCCCCCCTCACCAGGTTCAAAGCACTGAATGTGAGGACTATGTTGTAAGGGGACAGTTCATGACTACATTAACCAACATGAGCAAGATGAGGTTGATGAGAGGTTGTAGAAGTCGGTTTCGGGTAAAGTACTCTGTCCTGCTCACTTCTACTGAGTCTGGTTTTAGGATCTTCACACAGTGGAGCTGCGTGACATTTGTGCTCTAGTTATTTTGTTTCTTTGTGGAAAATGGGAATGTAAAATAAAGAAGCCTACATATTTTGTACACATGGATTTTTGTTATGATCAAGATGGGCACAAAGCCTTGTGTACATCTGATGGTGTGTTGGTTCATTTGTCAGCTTGTACTAATTAATTGGTTATGGTTGTGTTTGCTTGATTGTACTAGAGGCCTGTGGTAATGAAGAAGAGTCCTGCTGAGGGTTCTGGGAAAGTGTGTTTACCAGATTCTCAGTCCTCAAGCTGCACTTACTGCTCATCCTCCCAAAGTGCCGTCACTCAGGCCAAGGTGCTAGACACCCACCTTCCCAGCCTGAAGAGGAGGAGGCTCAGTGAGTATGAATCTAAAGGGAGGTTCCTCAAAGTCCTGATGTTTGGTTACCTGTTGTCTGGTCTGTGCTCTCAGATGAACACACTGGGGCCAGTGGGATGGCCAGGATCTGTATCGAGTATGAGTGTGAGATGCAGGACAGTCAGAGACGACCAGCCAACCTCCTGGATGCTCTGGAACGAGGCGACCACCACAGAGCAGATGATGGTGATGCTGTTGAGGGAGAGGAAAAGGTAACCTGTCTGTGAGACCCCTTGGCTTGTACCTCAGGTCCAGAGCAGGTCTCTCTGACATGGACTGGTGTGTACACGTCAAAAACATTTACCGTTGTTTTCAGTACAGCTGGTACTGATATTACGTCATGAAACAACGCTAATGAAGTAAAATTGTTCGTGATGGAGAGGACTATATCTTTTTGTTAATTTGTGCTTTTTTTCTTTGCAAGGCAACACATTTGTCCACACTGTCTCTACAATATGACAAAAGGATGGATGATGAGCTGCGGGGAGGAAAACGTAAAATCAAATTGGTCCAAGAGCAGGTATATGTCACTCTGAACAACACCAGGTCTGTGGTTTATACCTTAAGTATTTTAGATGCTTCACACCACAGACATTGTCTTTTTCTCCCCTGTGGTTAAAGACAACCTGTGTATCGGACGATGTGTCTGAGGAAGGTAAAGCCAGTAGGGTGAAGATGTTCCTAGTGGACATGAAGAAGTCACTGAGCCAGGTGAACTTTGACCGCATCATCCAAGCTCTGCAGACCTACAAGAAGACTGACAGCGTGGACCTGCTGCTTACTGAGACCACTGTCTTAACTGAGGACAGTAACACTCACAGTCTGCTCCGTGGTGAGTTTTTTGCTCGGATGAGCCTCTCACTGTCTACTACAAGCTGCTGAGACTCATGCTGTATTCTTTTAACCCACCACCTCAACACATGAGTGAAATAATCAGCCAACACCATGCAGTTCCACCTTGGACTGCAGTGAACCAATGAGTCTCATAATAATATATTGAGACAGCCAAGGTTTAATACAGGTAAATAAACCTGAAACCATGCCAGTACAGGAAGCCAGAATTTGCTTGAGCACAACCAGGACACTGTGTCAGCCAGGTGATCCAGGTTTCTCAACCAGGAAGCCAGAGTAAATGAACTTGTCATGTTGACCTTGTGTTGCAGGTCTCTACCAGTTTGTGCGTCCACATCACAAGAAAAGGTTTGATGAGAGATGCCAGGAGCTGACTGGGCAAGGCTGTGGATACAAACCAGGTCACTCACTGTCCAAGGATGAGATAAAAGCACAGATGCTGCAGACTGGTATAAAACACCCAGCTCCTCTACAATCATCAGCAGATGCATGTAGCAGAGGAGGAAGGGCTTAGGTTTTCTTTCTTATCTTGTCTTACAGCTCCAGACAGACGACCTGCTCTGTCCTCCTCCAGTGGGACGGCTGTCTACAGTCAGCTGGATACACAGCAACTCAACAAAGGAGGGCACCACCTAAACCAGCAGGGACTGAGAGAGGATCAGACTGGTAGGAGACACAACAGCCTGTATGACATCAAGACAGACTCAGCATCTCTCTCTCGCTCTCGCTCTTTCTCTTTCTCTGGATAGTTAGTGAGGATGGAGGATGAAAGGACAGCTAGCTCAATCTGACTGGAAGATGAGAGGGGAGATCTTTGTGTCATGGAATGTAAAGAGGACATAGAGTATGACAATGACTCTGACTGTATCTGTTTTGCAGACTCCCAGTCCTGCAGTGGAGATGTGTACACATTGGAGGAAATCAATGTGTTCCTGGGTGAGACATTTGGAAAACCAGTGAAAGTATATTTCCACTGGTTAGGATAGTGGGGGATATTGGTGTGCCACATATTTCACATTAAACAACAGGAGAGGAACTTCACTTTGTTATCTGCCACTTTATCAAGGATGTTTCACAGTAAGGTGATACACGATGTTTGGAGGCTCACGCATCTTCAGGTTAAGCAGTGCACATGGGCTAGGGTATTTCAGTAACAGGTTGCTGAACAGGTTACATTTACTCAGTAGGTTGTCCCTACTTTTATGTGAAGCTGCTGCGTGATCAGAACTTCTCTCAGAAGTTTGAGACCCACTGGGGAATCTGGAGAGGGAGAAGGGAGAGTTTGCGTCCCTAAGTCAGTGTGGGAAGGGAGCAAAGCACCCACAAGGGTTTTCTGTCAACAGTATAACAGTCATTCCATAGTACGAGTTAAGAGTCATTTAGCAAATCAGGGATTTGGAAAATAGGTAACTCATTCGCAACAGTACAGACAGTCACAGACTTCAACAAAAGGTTCTACATGAATACAGTAAAAGTCAAAAGAGAGACATTCAGACACTTCATTTCTCATTAGAAGTGGTGTGTTTTTGCACTAGTTGGTCCTGTGTCAGTGTGAGGTAATTGTTGGGGCTTCAGAGATGATGAGAGGTGAGAAAGGCCGCACTGACCCTAAAGGTTAAACCTTTGTTCAGGTTTTCAATGTTGTTGAGGACCAGCTGCTTATGGAGGTTATGTCAGTAACTTCAGATGGAAATGACTGAGTTATTATACTTCAGCAGCATTCAGGTTTTCCTGAAGAGACTGGACCTGCTCTTTGTTTCTGCTTGATATATTTGTATTTCAGCTAATGTAATGCTCTGATTTTTTTAGATGAATGTAGCAGAGAAGGGTGGGCTTATGTTTCCTGTTGATAGTCAGAATCTTATCTTGTCTTACAGCTCCAGATCAACGGTCTGCTTTGACCTCCTCTAGTGGGACAACTGTCTGCAGTCAGCTGGATACACAGCAGCTCAACAAAGGGGGGCACCACCTAAACCAGCAGGGACTGAGAAATGATCAGACTGGTAGGAGACACTGAAAAGAACAACAGTCTACATGACATCAAGAGCATATCAAATCTATCTTCAGTCTGAAGAAGTTTGGGGATTATTCTTCTGAACTGACACTAAACATTAAATGTGGAAAAATATCTAAAAATAACTTCTATGGTAATCTTAAACATATTTACCATTTACTGACAATGAGACAGTGACAATGTAGACTCTGCTGTGCCTGGGGACCATAAGATAAGATGAAACAAGATGGGATGTAACTATTGATCCCCTGTAGAGGAAATTTAAATTGACATTGCAACACAAGGGGAATAATAATAATAATAATAATAAGAAGAAGTAAATAGAAATAAGAACAGAATCTAAAATATATGATAACAGAAATACTATACATAGTAATAACACTAATATACAATATATGCTGTCTGTTCTGTACATGTGCAATATAAAAAAAAGTACAATAACTCAAAAATGTCTCTATTGTGTATACAATATGCGCAAATTTGTCCTTGAGATTTATGGATTGAGTCTCTCAGAGTGGATGCTGTGACTTTGCAGTCTGATGGCTGATGGCACAAAGTAGCCTCCCAAGCACTTTGAGACACGTGGCTGGATGGGTCAGTGGCTGAACGTGCTCCTGAGCTGCCTCAGTGGGGGATAAGAGGGGTTGTCCTTGCTAGCTTGTAGATTTCCTCTCATCCTTTTCTCTGTCACTGCCTCCACACTGGCTGTCTACAATGACAATAGCCATCAGAGGTAGCAGATTTTCTGTCTGTCCATGAAGTCTCAGGAATACTGTGATATGCATGGCTGGACCTCCACTCAATATACATCATCCCTCATGTTCTACCAGAGATGTTCTTGTTCATTACATCCTGTTCAAGTCACTATGTGCAACATCTGTGTCTGCAGTATACTGAGCACAGAAAAGGTGGAAGAGGTTCAAAGACACACACTGCTGACTGGTCAGTTAGCTCCTCTTGTCCAGCCAGAGCAAACCCTCTCTTTCTGTGTTACCCAGGTTCTGCTCAAAAAAGCTCGGTCATTGCTGCATTTGTGTCTGATGTGAAAAAAGCTCTTGGAGCAGAAAGGTCAGTTCAGCTCTTTGAGACCATTCAGAGCTACAAGAAGACAAACGACTATGAAAAGCTGGTGACCACAGTGAGCTTGTTTACTGAAAGAGAGGACGGCTTCCAGTTTCTACACAGTAAGTTCTTCAAATTACTGCACAGATGTTCATGCTTGTTTGTTAGTTTTACTACTCACTTTATCTCATGTTTGTCTCATGAAGGGTTTGCCATGTTCATTCGCCCTCAGCATAAGAAGCAGTACAACGAGATGTTGGATGCTCTGATTGGTCAGTCAGTGTCTGCTGCTGCTGATGTTACTCCTGTGAGTGAAGACCAGCAGAACAAAGGTGAATGATGGCCCAATGAGTCATAGGGTCATTGTGTCAACTTTATATATCTCTTATTTGATTAAATTTTTTACAGTACTGTGCAAAAGTCTTAGGCTGCCATTAGATTTATTGTTTTAGGAATGGTATAATGACTATATATAATTTTTTCTCAGTCTCTTAATTAGAATACAACTGGAAATGTGTATGCAGTATTAAAAAAAAAAAAAAAAAAAAAAAATCTGAAAAAATGCTTCAATAGCCTAAAGTGGCACGTTTTTAGTGTTACCTCCCCTTAAACTTGAGCAATAGCAGGAACCTGGCTCTAAAACCTAAATGGAATGGAACCTTAATTAATGTCATTAACACCCGTATTTGTCCTACTATTTCATGTCAAAATGATGCTGTGAAAAAGGTCTATTACACCAGGTTTGTGCACAACATGCTTGAACATTACATACACATATTCTATTAATTTAACTCATTGGAAGCTTGCTAATAAGTATGTAAATACATAATGCCAAAGTTCACAGAATTTGGCAGACATTAAATCATAAATTTGCATCAGCAAGGCCACTCTTAAAGGGAAATCAGCAAACAAACTGGATAATTAAGATGTGGTATTAAAGCTGTTATAAAGAAATGAAGAATCAGGAGAGGTCAAGGACAAAAAAGGTCTGGAAGGCCAAGAAAATTTTCAAAATCTAATGAGAAGTTTCTCAGTTTCTTCTTTGAAAGACCAGAAGAAGTCCAGATGCCAAATTGACCCTTGTACAGTCCAAAGAAGCTTGATCAGGAATGGTCTTTGTGGAAAGATGGCAGCTAAGAAACCACTTTGGAAGGGGAAACAGGGTGAAAAGGTTCAGATATGCTAAAGCTCACAAAGATTGGAATGAAGATCAGTGGAAAAGATGATTATGGAGTGACAAATCCAAATTTGAAATTTTTGGGTCTAGTTGTTGACAATATGTAAGAAGAGATGGAAGAATGAGTGCTTATGGCCTTCAATGAAACATGGTGAAGGCGCTTTCCTGGTTTGGGGCTGCATTTCTGCTAGTGGTGTTGATGGATAATGGATGCTGAAAAGTACAGATGATAAAACACTGGAGGCCAGTCCATGACTGTCATGGACTAGATGTTAGTGGCTGTGCTAGACTAGCTCCCTAGTGTGAAGTGAAAATGGTTGGAGTATCCTACCAAAACTAAAATGAGAAGATCAGTCAGCACATTCCTTTCCCAGGCTCAGCTGAAGACAACCACTTATAGAGACCTACCAATTCCTACAAACACAACACTTAATTTGTTCTGTAAACAGTAACACTTATCTGTCACATGGAGCCTGACAGCTCACTGCATGTTTTTTATTTTCCAGCTTCATCATCGCCGCCTCTGAGGACAGAAAGCAAGATTTCCAGTTTTTTCTCAAGCCGCCAAAGAAAGTAGAACCTGAGCTTAAGCAGCCTGAGAGTTTAGACACTCGATGGCTGTTAAACAGACAGACGGGTCTGAGCTCTCAGGCTGGGTTTTTCACACTCTGTTTTTCTCCTAGTGAAGTAGAGTGGATCACTGATTGCTGACTGCTTCAGGACAAAGGCTGTCAGGAATTTGTGATGTGACTGCAAGAAAATCAGTATCGAGCATGATGTGCTCTGTTGTACATCATTGTCCTGAGAAATGAAAATATGTTATGAAATAAAACATTTGTTTTTTTTTTTTGTTTTTTTTAACCAATTAAATTCATAATGTCTGAAGTTTCTCTTGGGACTCCACCAGCTATTCTGCTTTCAAAATGCATCTCCAGTCAGACTTCACCTGTTCACCTGACAAACTGCTGTTTGTTCATCACATAGACCTGGGAAACCTATATTTTAATGCAGTTAAGTTTGATCAATGGAGAAAAAAATGTAATGGAATCTGATGTAGTATCATAAGATCACCATAACTCCTGTTTCAGCCATTCATTCATACTTATTTACATATACAGAAAGGGTAGGTTGAAAACCCTCCTTCGTGTCCTGGATTACTGATTATGTGTCAAGGTAATCAGACACAGCCTTAACTGGTCTCAGGAACAGTGATGAGCAGCACTGGGGCCACCCAAGGGACTGTATTCGATACATGTTCATCCTACATATAGTGGACTTTAAATACAACTCTTTTTGAGATACAAAAACCTGTATGTCACAGTTATTGCGGCGTGCATTAGGGACAGGCAGGAAGAGGAGTAAAGGGACTTTGCGATGGCCTTCACTGAATAGTAAGTGACAAGAATTGCCAGAACACCTCTAAGACCAATGAGATGGTCAGAGACTTTGCAGTTTTAGACCCACATTTAAACCGGTCAACAGTCAAGGGAAGGCCACTGATGTGGTGCTCACTTATAAATACCTATCTGTGCGGCAGTAAATTGGACTTGTCCCTCAACACGGATGCCATGCACTTTTTTTCCTCAGGAAGCTTAGGTCCTTTGACCTGCAGTGAAATGCTGCATATGTTTAAGTCTAAGTCAGTGGTTTTATTATCGGTTATTATTTATTATACTTTACACATGTGAAGCGGTTTGTATATAGTTAAAATTATATAGGCTCCGATGGTAGTGAGTAGGCTCTCCTGAACCGCTCAGTTCTGCCGATACAAGATATGTTGGTTGCTACTGTAGCTGTTTACATATAAATATATATATATAACCCCCATACACGCTTCATATGTATGGTTTTTCTCCAAACCCACTAAAATCTCTCAGTTGTCATGATCAACCGGAGATGGACATCACGCGGGGTCGCAAGCTGTTACCGCGATAGTTCCTTTAACACAGGACTTCCAACATGGCAGGCAGTAAGTTGGTGTTAGAAGGACGAGTAAGTGTAAAAGGCTTTATTTTAGGGCTCAGCGTGGTTGTAATCCCATTGATTAGAACTTGGTTTGGACAACTTGACTGGGTCTTCGATTATTTGACGGAAACTCCCGGGAAAATAGCGATTTGCATCCACATTGCTGTTATTAACGGCCTCTTGCTAATCATATACAGGGGACCTCTGTACAAGGTAAGTCCTGCCGTTAGACAGCGAACTTTCTCTTTTCATTCTCACTTCCTCTCGTTTGAATAGAGCTCTCATGTGTTTTTGTAAAGTTGTTCACCTATTCCTTTGACAAAACTGACTTAATTCAATTTTAGTGTTGCACTGCTCAGTAGGCTAGGTTGACAAAATGATAGCAAGCTAACATTAGCTACCAGTCTAGGTAATCTCGTTAGCCAAAGAGGAACGCGACAGCTGGAGCTGGCGAGATAAAAGCCTTAAAACCCTAAGCCATACAAAGTTGCAAAAGAGTGCGCTCTACCTGCCTCTCAGGTTTGATTTCATTTAAAAAAAAAACCCGATACAAACAAACAAACAAGTGACCGTACAGAAAAATCTGATCATTCACGGTTGTGTTGGTTTGGGTCTAGTTTAAATTATGTATGCAATGATTAACCAGGCTCTTGGTCCCGACTTGGTGTAATTAAATTAAATAGGAACTGATATATATTTTAGAGTTGGTTTGTAACAGACCTCAACAATGTGCTTGCTGATAAAATATTTTTTTCCATGTAATGATAACTTGTCACAAATATGGGCCACAAATAATTGTAATATTTTTGACTGTATTGCAACACATGATGTTTATCTTAATATACATAAATTCACACTGTATGACTAGTCATACAGCATATGTCTCCATTAATCAAAGGTCCATATTTTAACCTCTCCAGTGTTGTAGCTTAAGTGTTGATATCGATGAGAAGATATATATGTGGTTTTAAGAACTAAAAACAGTCTCCTTCAGGCCTCTCTGGAGCTATAATAACAAGAGGTCAGTGAGCCAATCAAAAGAGGCTCAGAGCCTCTGACGTCACAAAATTACAGAAATCCTGATGGTACGTTTTAAGGGATGGTCTGAGTACAGGCTGTGTGCAAATAATAATGGTCAGGACTACAAATCTAAACTACATATATGATCTCTAGGCAACTTGAATTTATCTAAGGGGATGAATAAAGTATCTATCCAGCTATGTCTCTCTCACTTTCTCTCTCTCTGTATAGACTGTGCACTTTGAGATTTTCACAATATTAATATAGAACAATTATGTTATAATTATATATGAACTCCCTTTGGTGCATCTCTTTCACTCTCTCCAGTTCTCTCTGCTCCAGATATAAACAGACACACCCAAGAGAGTTTTCTTCAGAGAGCGGAGGAGTCATGCACTATATCCCACATGGAACAGCATGATACATGACATATGTTGGTTATATTGCACAGCCATAGTTGTTTTTATTGTTGACACAGGGTTCTGATTG
This sequence comes from Rachycentron canadum, assembly GCA_038496675.1. Classification (NCBI taxonomy): domain Eukaryota; kingdom Metazoa; phylum Chordata; class Actinopteri; order Carangiformes; family Rachycentridae; genus Rachycentron; species Rachycentron canadum. The sequence continues at coordinate 21,935,200 of CM076651.1, forward strand.
GTTCCAGGTTGCCGTGAGAGCCTGCTTTCTGGGAGTTTCTTTTGGCTGCGGCTTAATTATAAGCTTCTCCGAAACCACCTGGACATATTTTGGCTGGTATGTACATATGTTTATGTCACTGGTCACTTAGTTGTCTCAGTGAATTACAGTGACTGTATCTGGTGAATTGTTGTACAGAGATGCGTGGTGAACCAGGACATGTACTGTGTTTAGACAGCAGGACGTGTGTTTGGTCACCCAGGCCTGTTGCAGTTGAACATTTGTCGTAACATGCCTCCCCACAGGTACATGTGCTCGCTGTCGTTCTTCCATTACTCTGAGTACTTGGTGACGGCCATCATTAATCCTCGCAGCCTGTCACTGGACTCTTTCCTGCTCAACCACAGTATAGAGTACACCCTGGCTGCCGTCTCGTCATGGGTGGAGTTCACAGTGGAAAAGATGACCATTCCAGGTTGGTCTGATCTGTTTAGTTAAGAGTACACAGAAGGTGAGCATGTCAGTTTTTCAGAATATTGAGGAATCTGTGCTGAAGTAACATCTGATACAGACAGATCCAGAGAGTCCTCAGAAACTCTTCCAGTGGTTCTGGATCTGTGTTGTGGAGTACACCATGTCTTTGTTGTGGTCTAATCTGTATTAAGAAAATGTGATGTCATTTATTAGAAGAGAAACATCAGAATTAGAAGGTCATGACACTTCTATGGTTGTCTCAGAGCATATTTTAACCTCCCTATTGAACCTCATTAGAGTGTAGATATTTAGAGAAGATTAAACATTAATCTGACAGACTGATGTGTCAGCTGGATTAGTGAGTTAGTTAGTCATTAATTTTCATTTGTTTTCTAGAGAAACATAATTTCAAACCACAGGAAGAGAAGTTGTTAGCAGTCCTACTGTGTCCAGTTACACATTCTCATACATGTCAATTCAACAAGTTTTTAATGAGGTAATCTCAGGTGGAGAGAGGGGGAGAACTACTGGTTCATTAAGTCAGTTCTTTAAACTGCACATTCTGAGTTTGAAGGAATTGATGTCAGACTGAGACTGAAGCAGAGACCCACCTCAGATCCCATGTGTCTTTTCCATTTCCTCTCTGATAGAGTTGAAGCAGCTGAGCTGGATGAGCTTTATGGGTCTGCTCATGGTGCTGTGTGGTGAGGGCCTGCGTAAGGCGGCCATGTTGACTGCTGGCTCAAACTTCAACCACATTGTCCAGAATGAGAAAGCCCAGAGCCATGTGCTGGTCACAGGAGGGGTCTACTCATACTTCAGACATCCCTCGTATGTTGGCTGGTTCTACTGGAGCATAGGAACACAGGTGAGATGCAGAGGTTATCCAACACACAGATAGAAATAATGATTGTGCCCTCTGCTTTGATGAGTTATTGAGGTATTAGTGAAATGAAATGAAACCAACATGTTCAGACAGGAACAATCTAAAGATTCACCCTGACAGAGCAGAGACATGGACCTAGATCAATGTTCTGCCCAGATTATCTGATAATGCTAGGGTTCATAGATCTGGTCTTCAACCTGCTGACCTGCTCACGCACTCATCTTTGGTATTCAGGAGTTATATCAAGTCTGGATCACTATGATTATATCAGTCCCGGGGCAGCTGATGGTTTTGCCAAGTAACATTGAGCATTAGTTTGCATACCATTGACAGATGTAAAACTGACAGTTGAAGGCTCAGCTATAAACCACATCAACAATCACCAGACTCATTTACCTTCTGCTTGTTCGTTCTTACTGTTGCATGTTGTTGACTCATCGGACTGTTAGTCAGGAGAGCATTACACTCACAGCTGCTCCCCACAGGTCAGAGCCAAGACATCGAACACATGTACTCTTTTAAAAGACTGGACATGGAAACAAGGACCTCTGAAAAATATAATCTTGAACCCCTGTACAGTACCTCCAGCATAAAACACCTAATTTGAAATCTTTTGCTTTTTTTGTGCAGTGTTTTCTGAAAACAAAATGTGAAAACTCTGCGTCAGAGCCATGAATGTAGTGTCCTCCTTTGTGTGCAGGTCACTGGGTTCATAGATGTGTCTGCCTGTGGCTGTGAAATTCATGTTCCGTTGCAGGTCATGCTGTGTAACCCTGTGTGTATACTGGGCTACACGATAGCCAGCTGGAGGTTCTTCCGGGAGCGGATTGAGGAGGAGGAGCTCTCTCTCATCCACTTTTTCGCTGAGGACTATGTGGAGTACAAGAAGAAGGTTCCCACCGGGCTGCCCTTCATCTCAGGCATCCGTGTCAACTAGTTGCTGTATGCTGGACATGACAGAATTACAGCACTAAAGCAGGTCAGACCTGGTGGGTGTGCAGCATCTGCTGTGATGGGGTCCCCCCGGAGGGAAACCCTGCAGCTGGCTGAGCACATAGCTCACAGACAGAGACTGTGACAGTTAGGATGGTGATGGGCAGCTGGGCTGCTGTTTTTCTACCAACCTTCAAAATCCAGACTAGACTGCTTCCACTCTGCTACATGTATTACTGAAACCCCCCATCTGTTTTAGTTATGTTTCTGTTTGCATGCTCTGGCCACGCCCAGTGTTCTCAGTGATGTGTATTACACACTCTGTCACTAAATTGACTTTTCACCAGGTTCAATGTTTGACTTTCGTAAGAAACACAATGCATTGTCCTGCTGTAGTCTAAAATCAACTACCCTACATTCTAATGGAGCTCACAGGGGTGTTCAGGCTGAGCACGTGTGGTAGTGTTCAGTTGTGTTCCTGCAGGTGTGTGTCCACACACAATTTCCTCTGGTCTGTGTGTGTATGTCTATTAGTGCTAGCGTTTCTTTCTTTATAGGCAGTGTCTGCAGTCCACAGACACCCACACTCTAATGTCCCCCACACTCCACTTCTCTGAAGAACAGAACAGACTGTTGAACTGAAGGTCTCCACTAACACCAAGGGTACAGATTCCTTCATCGTCTTAAACACAGGGATAAAACCCCAGTAGAGAATTTCTCCACAGTTGTTTCATGATAGAGGTTTATATGTGTTGGTGATGAAGTTCTGTCAGTTACAGGCGACTCACCCTGATCCTCTTTCTTATGGGCTACAATCTGTCAGTCACAGCATCAGTGTGAAACATGAAGTGAGCTTCTCCTCATGTTACTCACGTTTCTGTTGCATGATCAATAATTGCTATAAAATCTATAAATCAGCAGGTTTTGTTGGTTTCTTTTGTGTGTTTGTTTGTCAGTCACCATCATCAGCCCTGTGTCCTGTCATCTTCATTAGCATCACTTTATTACTGTGTCACTTTGTCTTGAAAGTCAACCAAATGACTCATTTGTATATTGGTGAAGGGTCCCTCCTCAGTGTTGGGCCTCAGTGCTACTCTCCACCCAGGCACGGCTGCAGAGGGAAAGCCCACTAGGCCAACACTGGCCACTCCTCTACACAAAGTAGCTAAGGTTGTATCAGCAAGGGTTCAGAGAAAAAGACACTAATTGGAAATCTAGTGACAAACATGAGACTGCTGTTTGGCACCCAATCATTTCGAAAAAGCAACAACCAATGAGGAAATGGCAACTCTGACCCAGCCAGTGAATGGTGAAGTCAGCCAAAAGCACAGGTTGGTGCATAGAGTTTTGAGCACTGGTGGTTCTGTTATGCTGTGTTTGGTTGATGATTAAGTGATGAAGAGTTGAACAGGGTTATGTGTAAGAGCAGGGGTATGTACATTCTGAATGTTCAGAAACAAACCTTTAGGAAGATTGTCCCATTGGTCAGCACATGTACAAACATGAAAAGCATCAGGGAAATTATTTCCCACATGTGGGAGAAGTCAGATCTAACTAAAAGAGTGAGAAGACCAAGGAGCTATCATGGCACATGTCAAAACAACTGTGCACACAATGATATTTTGTGTTGTTAAATGAATCCTGCATAGTTTGTTTTTATTTAAATTGATCACTAGTGTTGTGTCCATGAATGTGAACACACATTAAACAAAGATGAACATGCTGTCTGATGTCAGGAATTTATGTTTAGGAACATCAACTTCTAATTTGGACACATGATAGTAATTCTAGTTTTTATTATTTTATTAAAGAATTGCAGAATTTTACATTTTAAAACAAGTTTGATTAAACATGTTCATTGAAAAACAGCTTTGTGTTGGGGTTTTTGTTGCTAAATTGTAGCTTTTCTTTTTTTATTTTTATTTATTTATTTAAGTAAATTCATATTTACAAAATACAGAACCCAGTTGAAGCCCATATGGGCAAACACAGGTGGGGCAACCATGCAAACTGGACAAACCCACTTGGGACCCATAGTGGCTGGGCCGTGTCCTAGCACCCTCAATTGGTCAGCTGCCACTCTTACCTGGACAAATACACCACTGCAAAACGGATGACTTACCTCCTAGGCTCAAACATTCCACATACCATACACTAAACATCTACATCAACCCCTGGCACAAACCAACCCCACATACATGTACATTTATGAAAAACTTTCTTTTTCACAATAGATGTAGATTAATTATATACCAATATGACATGGCTTCCCTGATGCTACTTCTCCATCTCTTGCCACCCACAGGTCACAGGTCAGTATCTCCCCCATTACTTTACTTCCAATAAAGTGTATGTTCTCAAAACAGAGAATCATTTGACAGAATCTATTTCACTCACATACAATCACATCACAAGTATGAGAATTTGAACCATCGCTTGAAGGTGTACATGTAATTTTTTATTTGTGTTTTTTAGTCATACCACAGCATTGATCAACACCTGCAGGAAAGAGAGGGTAAACAACTGTAGAGACTTGCTGTTGGCTGAACCCAGAGCAGTATTGATACTTTCTACATAGCTGTGGCCAAACAGCTCATCCCCTGCCAAGCCACCAGCTCATTGGGTGCTTTCGATGAACTGTTAAAATCCCACCATGTGTTTGACCTGTCATACGACGGGTCCCTGGTCCAGTGCTACACTTTTGTGCAGACAACAATGATGTTCCAACAACAGATGAGTCTCCAAGGGTTTGTGAGTCACGAGCAAAACTCAACTAAACTTGAAAAATGTTTGTACATCTTCCCACCAGTCCTTAATAACTTATTTGAGAATTGATCACAGTTTTGATCCAAGCACCAGGTTTAAGTTAGTTTGGCCACAAGATCACTGTAGATGCCAGTTTTCAACATTTTCATGTTTCAAAAAACATTTGAACAGTGCATGAGAGAGATTTTTGTCAGACTGTTGATAGAGAACCTTCAGAGTCATTTCAAGCTAATTTTTATAGTTACCAAGATACAACAGAGGTTGCTGGAACACGTGTCATGCAGAGCCAAGGGGCTGTGTGTTGAGGACAATGGATCAAGTCAAAGGAACAAAGACAACAAAAGATATTTGTGCTTCAATTATTGCTGAACTCCAAGGAAGTGGTATGGCAAACAGTGTTGTCTCAATCACAATTGTTAGTGATTTGGAAGAAATTGCTACTGGATTGCATTCCCAAGTTAAGCATGAAATAATATGCAAAAACACATAGAGCACTTTGAGAACCCCTTTGTTCGTTGTAATACAAAGAACAAGAACAAAATATTTCCAAATGGGGGGCTGTGGAGCCAAGGGAAAAATGTGAGTTGAGTGTCGCAATTCTAGTATTTGTAAACTGCTTGTGGAACCCTGTGTATCTAAAACTGACAGATATGAAGACTTTTTGTGACGGGAGTTATTGTACGACATATCCATTGTTCTCAAAACAACAGACCGCTTTACAAATTGAGATGTACTATGATGACTTTGAGATCGCTAACCCTCTGGGTTAAAAACGTGACTGCTGTTATGAATATTCATTTGGTTGCTCTGTTTCATACAGAAGATGTGAAAAATATGGCTTTGATCCTATTTTACAGCCTCTGAATGTTGACAAAATTGCAACAATTTTTCTATGGACACAATGCATGACATACTCAAAGTGGTGCCTCAGTATGAGATAAAGTTACTGTTGGACTTTCTTGCAGAGAATGTTTTCTCCAAACCTGACCTTTTATTTCAAATATATGCAATTTGACTGTGGCTGCTTGGAGCCCAAAAATTATCCCACAAGGGTGAACTTGGACAGTAGTGGACAGTAGGACTCAATTCAATTCAAATTCTTTGTCTAGTAAGAAATCTTCCTTTGCTTTTTGGTGACATTGTGCCAGAAGGAAACCACAACTGGACTTTGCTGCTGGTTTTACTGCAGATAATCAACATAATCTCCATTCTCTTCATCTGTTACATTTGGCATGACTGTTCATTTAAAGCATTTAATAATGGAACACAATGACTTGTTCAAATAGTTATATCTAGGTAGAAACGTGATCACATCACTTTATACTATACTACCTGGCTATTAGACCCTTGCTACGGTTTTAGGCAAAACACTGAAAAAGTTCTGAACATCACAAAATGCCTTGCAAAAAGAAAAAATTAAATTTAACACTGTGGGAGATGAATTAACACTGACGATTTTGCTTTTTTAGTTCAACATCTACAGGTTAGTGGATGGGCGATGGGGAGAAAGATATTTTACGTCGTGGGAGTATGATAAAATTGACAAATTGAGCACGCTACTATAACTATTTCCGTTACCTGGGAGACACCTTCGGTCTGTGGAGCGACACGGTATCAGCGTTTCACGAATTCTGCTTAGGGCTATGCCTCCGCCTTCCAAACGTCATCCACTCCCCCTAACTAGATGCCTGCTGCTCAGGAGCTACTGGAGGTGACACTGGAAGGAAGAGCTACACTGGGTTGGCCCACACCGGCTACCTGGGACTAGCTAGCGATGTAAGCATTAGATGGTTTTTCTAGGGTGCGGAGCCGCGTCTCCAAAACCATAAAAGAACTACATGTATTACAGGTACCTTTAGTAGAAACTAAAGGAGGCAGAGGAATAACTGAACATTGAGGAAGAAGAAGCCATGGCTAATTGTTCAGATGAGGAAACTAGCAGATCTGCTCGGCGTCTAAACAGCCATGATTGGCGAGAGTCGCTAAAGAAAAACACAGGGCGCCTGTGAAGAAATAATGTACCGCAAGCGTACATCAGATAGCTAGTCGAAGTATCGACAAGAAATAGCAAAATTATCTAGGGATAGATAAGGTCAGAGAAGAAGCACAACACAACCACCATTGATGACAGAAGCCGGAAGTGACGCAATACACTTAAAGCATGTCAGCACGTCATTCAATTGTTAGACTTCTAAAAGAACATTTAACCCTGTGAAGCCCACTTGGAGGAATATTATCACCTTTCAGATGTTTTAGAAACCAAAACGTGTTCAGTTTCAGACATTCAGGGAAATAATGTAATTTAGAAACGTTGGTCCTACTCGGGAGCATCAATTCTGTATTTGAACGCACATTGGCTGAACAAAGTTAAAGAAAAACAACGGGCTCATTTCCAGGGTTGATTGCTTATGCAGCTTCATACAGGCTTTTGACAATATGTATTTCGGCAGTTAAAGACGTTTTTTGATCAATAAGGTGATAAAAGCAGCAAAACAAAACCACCAGTGAGGATCACAGCAAAGTTTGATAAGAGTCCAGGCCAGAACACACTAATATGGTCATATTCTCTGACACTCAAAGCGCCAGGTATGTCATGTTTTACATTTTCATATGCTCTTCCTAACAGGTTGATTACAGCCATTCCAAGGCAGAGGAATAACTGAACATTGAGAGAGAAGGAGAGCAAGAAGCCATGGCTAATTGCTAAGGCGAGGAAGCTAGCAAACAGTAGTGGTGAGGGGAAAATGAGGGAAATAAAGAATAATGAGCAATTGTTGCAAGCTTGTCTTATAGTTAATTCCGGAAATGTTTTTTGATGCACATTACCAATCTAAGTTAGTTTTTTCACTTTCTCTTACAGGTGTTCCATCAGCTCCACCATGGTGAATGAGACCTCTACGAGTGGAGTGGTAAACCTTCCTGGCTTCAACTCTGTGCAGTAAAGCATGCAATGATTGTGAATGCTTATGAGTGTAGTGTTCAAATTTATCTTGACTCTGTGGATGGCATGCTGAGGCCTAGTTATGTTTTACGTAAAGTTGTTGGAGGAGGTGTTTTGAAACTTGAATTTTGAGAATCCCAAACACAGAAATGAACTAGTTGTGAGCCCTGACAACAGAGGGATAAGTGGCTTGACTAGAACATTAACATAAAAATAGCCTGCTCTGAAACGGGAAAGATCTCCCACATGGTCAATAATCATATGTTCAAATGGCTGATAAATCAAATGCATTTGGTCTCAGTTTAGGGTTGATGCTTTACAATTGTCTGATTATTTTCATATTTTTAACACATTTATTTATTTATTTTTTCAGTGAGAGGTCGAAATCACTTCTCACTGTAAGATAACCTAACTTTTCAGTCCATGTTCATTTAAAAGTACCTCCACCCTTACAGACAAGATTCACTATTAAAAGTAAATTTTATGTAGCATTTTTATAAAAACCTGCAAAATAATACAATAAAATTATTTTTCTTCAGTGAACCATGTGAATTACTGCTGACGGATTAAGCATGATAACATCTTCTAAATTGTTGCCTGCCAAAGCTATAAACTATTCTATGTTAATGAGCTGTCACCACTTTAGAAGACAAAATTGAGATTTTTTGGATTTTGATGGATTTTGTGTTTTCTTTCAACCTTTAGCATTTGCTAAGTTTCTGTTTTTTGTTTGTTTTTTTTTTGATATTTTGATAGAAACTATTTTGTTGTTATAAATACCAGCACAAAGAAAGAAAAAAAGAAATTGAATCCTAACATTGTGATGTCTGATTCTTTTTATGTATGTTTATGTTTTTTGTTTTGTTGTTTTATTTTAATAAAACACTTCCATCTACTATACCACCAAAGACAAAGGTTTACCCATTAATGTTAATGTACATAAGTTCTTAATTACCTCAGAGTAAGAGTCAGGCACTCCTGATTTTGTCATTTTTGCCTCCAATAGCATTCCTAAATTCTTATCTGTAGTCTCTGCACATAGTAAAAAAAAAAAATCAAATCAGCAGGTTTGAACAGCTATTTCTTAGAAGAATTCCCAGACTTTCTGTCAAACTTAGCAATGGAATCAGACAAAGTCATTATAGTAGGTGACTTCAACATTCATGTGGATGTTGATGATGATTGTCTGGCTATTGCATAGGACTGCAGCAGCACTCCTTGGGACGCTCGATGCCGTAACCACAAGAGAATAGCTCCCTGGTACAGCCTGAACCTGCACACCTTGAAGCAGAAGACCAGACAGCTGGAAAGGAAAACACATTCCAGCCAACGTGCAGAAGACCGTCAAGCCTGGAAGGATAGTTTATTAATATATAAAAAAGAACTTCGGAAAAGCCAGAAGCACATACTATTCATCTTTAATAGAAAAGAATAAAAACAACCCCAGGTTCCTTTTCAGCACTGTGGCCAGGCTGACCAAGAACCATAGTGCTGTTGAGCCATGCATCCCTCTGACTCTCAGCAGCAATGATTTCCTAAATTTCTTTACTGAAAAGATTGTAAATATTAGAGCAAGGATTGCCAATGATAGACCACAGATTGTAGTGCCTATAGAAGCATCTCCCAGACTTGATGCATACCTTGACAGCTTCTCCCCCATTGACCTGTCAGACCTAACTTCTGCAATTACCTCTTCTAAATCAGCCACATGTCTACTTGATCCAGTCCCACCAAGACTGCTCAAGGATGTCTTCCCCTTAGTTAACACCTCTATACTGAACCAGATCAATCTTTCCTTAGTCACAGGCCTTTAAGGTGGCAGTTATTAATCCCTTACTTAAAAGCCTTCTCTAGATCCAGGTGTGTTAGCAAATTATAGGTCCATATCCAACCTTCCCTATATCTCCAAGATCCTTGAGAAGGTGGTTCTAAAGCAGCTACATGGGCACCTGCACAGCAATGAACTGTTTGCTTGCTATGCAGATGATACCCAGCTCTACGTATTGATAGAAGCAGATGATAAAAGCCGCCTCATCAATCTGCAAGACTGCCTAAAAGACATCAAATCCTGGATGTCCTCTAACTTCCTTCTACTAAACTCAGGCAAAACAGAGGTCATTGTGTTTGGACCTAAACATCTCAGGGACACCTTTTCTTCTCAGATTGCTAATCTAGATGGCATCACCCTGAACTCAAGTATGACCATAAGGAACCTTGGAGTAATATTTGACCAGGACCTTTCATTCAGCTCACACATAAAACACATGACTAGGACTGCCTTTTTTCACCAACGCAGCATAGCCAAAATTAGGAATATCCTCTCTCAGAGTGACGCTGAGAAACTAGTCCATGCATTTATCACCTCTAGGCTACTGGACTACTGTAACTCTCTGTTGTCAGGATGTCCGAAAAGCTCTCTAAAGAGTTTGCAGTTAGTCCAGAACGCTGCAGCAAGGATATTAGGAGGAGTTAGTAAAAGAAAACACATCTCTCCCACTTAAGCTTCTCTCTTCCTCCTCTCCCACACTTTAAATTATCATTTTCTGCTGTACCTTGTAGTTTGGCCTTGGTGTCTCGCTCTCTCACTATTTGTGTTTCCACAGATCCACTGAAGCTCCATCTCTCTCCACCAACCGCCCCCTGCATCACCCCCTTCCCCTTTTTCCCCTGCTGTTAAACTGGCCTGCCCTCCCTCCCAGGAACCCATTACTCCCATTAAGCTGCCTGACTCTCCCTGCCTTCCCTCCCACCAAAAACTGCCTTCATTTTAACTCCTGCACACCATTTCCGTGCTGTGCATATTTTTTATTGTAACCTGTTTTCTTGTCTGTATACAACATCTATTGCACGTCTGCCCGTCCTGGGTGAGGGATCCCTCCTCTGTTGCTCACCATGAGGTTTCTCTTTTTTCCATGTTAAAAGGGTTTTTTGTTTTGTTTTTCCTCAGTTGGTGTGAGGGTCTAAGGGCAGAGGATGTTGTTATGATGCTATGTAAAGCCCTTTGAGACAAACTGTTTGTAAAAATGGGCTATACAAATAAAATTGCCTTGCCTTGCCTTGCCTTGCCTATTATTTCACGTGTTAGTCTCACCCGCAAACATTCAGTTTACCTCCAACGTTCTAATGTTAACAGTGGTTAGAGAGGCCATAAGCTGGCATTTGAAGAGATTGTGCAGACTTGCAGTTTAAATCAGCAACTGATTCTCATACGGACAAATAGGCTGATTTTGTCAAGTAATGACAGAAGCTGAACTAAATCACTGTAAACGTCATTTTTCTCTAATTATCATTATTTACATGAATGAAATTGGTTTATGCACCTCCTGTTATGTTTCAATGTTTGTGTGATTGACTTTGGTTTATTGTTCAGAAACCAATAAATATTTTTTTCACATTCATTTCCATTTCTGGTTTTGAAAAGCTTCAGATGAAAGCAGATTTCAAAAGCAGTGTGCACCATTTATTGTACTTAAAAAAAAAAAAGTCCATGTCCTTCAATTTAATATAGAGAAGAACGCAAATTCAGTAAATCAGTGCAGACTGCATTTTATGTGCTGTGAGGATACATTTCTGCCAGCATGACAAAACATATTGGCTCTGCTTCATTTCTCTGATTATCGTTAATTGTATGACTGAAATTGGTTTATGCACCTCCTGTTATGTTTCATTGGTTGTGTGATTGGTTTTATTGTTCAGAAACCAACCTTGGCTTTTCGCTCACTGACAATGCTGCTAAAAGCATACGTAAAAGTTTTTAACTCAGTTGTTTCAGTAATACAAATACAAACCAAACAAGTTGCATTCCAGTGTATTACAGAAACCTCCATTCATACATGTTATAATTAAATGATGATAAAGATGATGGTTAGATGGTTTCATGTTCTGTCAAAGTAATTACAGTATCAGCCTAATGTCGGTATTAACATGTGAGGCTTTACCACTGTAAATCTCATGTTCCTAATCGTTGTGATTTATATGGATGAAATTGGTTCATGCACCTCCTGTTCTATGTTNTTGTCAAGTAATGACAGAAGCTGAACTAAATCACTGTAAATATCACTTTTCTCTAATTGTAGTTTCATGTTCATGTTCTGTCATTACTTACAAAAGTAATTACAGAATCAGCCTGATGTCGGTATAAGTAACATGTGATGGTTTACCACTGTAAATCTCATGTTCCTAATCGTCGTGATTTATGACTGAAATTGGTTCTTGCACCTCCTGTTATGTTTCAATGTTTGTGTGATTGACTTTGATTTTATTATTCAGAAACCAACCTTAGCTTTTCTGTACAGAGGAATTCCACAACTGGTTCTCATACGGACAACGAGGCTGATTTTGTCAAGTAATGACAGAAGCTGACCTAAATCACTGTAAATGTCACTTTTCTCCAATTATCGTTATTTACATGACTGAAATTGGTTCATGCACCTCCTGTTCTATGTTTCAATGTTTGCGTGATTGACTTTGGTTTTCGCAAGTAATGACAGAAGCGATGATAGAAACTGAAAAAAAAAAACATGTAAAACTCATGTTCAGCTTATTATAATCATTTATATGACTAAAATTGGTTTATGCACCTCCTGTTATATATTTCAAATGTTGACATAGGACAAAAATCAAACATGGCTTTGTTGTCCACTCAGGATCACTCAGGTCCTTTAAATAAGCAATTGGTTTGCATACGGCCAAATAGACTGATTTTGAAACTAGAAAGCTCATGCTCAGCTAATTATCGTCATTTATATAATTAAAATTTGTTCATACACCTGCTGTTCCATGTTTCAATGGATGTATGCGTGACATTGTACAGAAATCAAACTTGGCTTTGCTGTCTCGTCAAAAGGAGTTTAAATCAGCAAATGGTTCTTATACGGGCAAATAGGCTAGTTTTGGCAAGTAATGATAGAAGCTAAAAAGAACCATTGTTCAGCTAATTATCGTCATTTATATGACAAAAATTGGTTTATGCTCCGACTATTTTGTGTTTCAAAGGTTGTATCCGTGACATTGGTCAGAAACCAACCTTGACTTTGTTGTCCACACAGAAGGACTTTAAATCAGCAACTGGTTTGCATGCGGCCAAATAGGCTGATTTTGACCAAAGTGATGATAGAAGCTAATAAATGGACTATAAAAGGACTAAAACTGGTTCATGCTCCCCCTGTTTTATGTTTCAATGGTTGTATGTTTGACATTGGTCAGAAACTAACCTTGGCTTTGTTGTCCACACAGGACATTAAATCAGCAACTGGTTCCTATAAGGCCAAATAGGCTGATATTGAAAGAAGTGATGATAGAAGCTATTAAATGATATAAAGCTCATATTCACCNCAATATTTGTGTGAGTGACATTGGTTCCATTGGTCAGAAACCAACCTTGTACTTGCTATCCAATCAAGAGGAGTTTAATTCAGCAACTGGTTCTTATACGGCCAAATAAGCTGCTTTTGGCAAGTAGGGTTAGAAACAATGATCGAAGCTAAATACTATAATTATCATGTTCTTCTAATTATATTTATATGACTGAAATTGGTTCATGCACCCCCGTTCTATGTTTCAATGGTTGTATGCGTAACATGGGTTCCATTGGTCAGAAACCAACCTCAGCTTTGTTGTTTATTCACAAAGTGTAAATTAGCAACATGTTCTCATACTGACAAATGGGATGGTTTCAGCTAGTAATGACGGAATCTAACCTAAAGCCATTGTAAATGTTCATGTTCCTCTAATTTTATTTGTGTGATTGAAATTGGTTCCATTATGGTTTATATCAGAATATTGCAAGGTGAATGCATGTTGTGTTTTTGACAAGAATTTACGATATCATGAAGGAAATAATACGTCTGTGCTTGTGTTCGTCTACGATTCAGTGTTTTTCATGATTGAAATTATTATTGTCGGACTAGAACCATAGTTTTTCTTACCACTCAAGAGGTGTTTCATCAGCAAAAGTTGGCATGTAATGACAGAAGCTGAAATAAGACGATCATAAATGTATTAATTTGGTTTCTGCGATTAAAAAAAAAAAGATAATTAGACTAACTACACTAACTAATAAAATGTGTTCATTTTGGCCAAAAAAAATGCATATATATAAAATAAAAAATAAATGTGAATGCATGTCTTTTTCTGCAAGCGTTGACACACTCAAAGAAAACTTATCACATTCTTCTTTGTGCCAGTGTGGTTAATATGATAATAATCATACACTGCCATAAAAAAGTTCAAGTAAAAACATATTTTTCTAACATGCAAGATTGAAATTCTTCCACTAGATCGCAATAGAGCCCAAGCTTGTGTAATGTAAAGTACACTCGTTTTAAATCAGCAAATGTTACACGGACAATTGGCTGATTCTGTAATTACCTTGGTAAGTAATGATAGAACATGAAACCATCTACCCATCATCATTAGCTCTATAATCATAACTTATGACTAAAAGGTTCTTATGTAATGCAACTTGTAGGTTCTCCTATATATATAGTTATATGATTGAAACAACTGCGTTTAAAAATCTTAAGTGTTTGTATGTTTTAAACAGTATTGTAATTCAAAACAATAGGCTGGCAAATGCCTTGCAAACCAAGATAATATATCAACACAAAACAGTTTCTGTCAAAATATCAAAAAAAAAAAAAAAAAGTTTAGTCGTTCCCCTTATAAAATCACAGCTAAGGTGGTTGAATCTCATTTAGGGCGTTTTTAACCATAAACGGAATATGCATTTAGACACATCGTCGTGACAAGAAACATTGCTGAATACAATGTGCATTAATCATTTGTCAACACAGAAACAGCAAATGCTAAAGGTTGAAAGAAAACACAAAATCTGTCTTCAATTTCGTCTTCTAAAGTGGACACCTCATTAACATAGAATAATAGCCTATAGCTTTGGCATGCAACAATTTCGAAGACGTTATAATCTGTCAGCAGTGCTTCACATGATTCACTGAAAAAAAAAACTTTATTGTATTATTTGCAGTTATTATAAAAACGTTCAATAGTGAATCTTGTCTGTAAGCGTGGAGGTACTTTTAAATTAACATGGACTGAAAAGAAGAGGTCTGTGGTCAGCATCAATGCACAATATACCAATGCAGCATCAATGCAGCATCAATGCACCATTATCACCAGTGCATCTGATAACTTACTGTGCAGATTAAGAAGGGTTTACTGTAGCCACTGGTGTAATATTGGAGTTTGGTTTTATACTCTGATTCTGGTCTACTAGCTACTACTAGCTCTACTTTTATGTTGTACAGTCAAACATGACTGTTTGACACAACAAAGAGGAATTATTAGGTAAAATCTTTTTTTTCGTGACTTCTGCAGTGTTTTTGAGTGTTTACAAATGAAAGTAGGTGCAATATTAGTAGTAGTAGTAGTAGTAGTAAAACCAAAACAGCAAAGTGCAATTTATCATGGCTGGAGTTGTGTGGTCATGTGCATTCAAACCTATTTATAAGAGCCTGTGCACATGAGTATATTTGTTATCTTACAGTGAGAAGTGATTTCCACCACTCACTGTTAGAAAAAAAAAGTGACTAATTTTCTATTAAAGGGTAGTCTGTATTTGAAAATTAACCATACAAGACTAGCTGGTGTGGATAATCTATAAATAAGAATTTGACAAAGACAAGCTTTTAACAGAAAAAAAAAATGATAGGACTTTTACTTCTGAAAACAGCTCCAACCTCTCCACAACCATTACATTTAGCTCACCAGTAAAGCTGATTCTCTATCCTAACTTCGTTATGGTTTGGTCCAAGCTAGATCCTGAAAGGCATAGATTGTTCCAGGCTTCAAGCTTCGTATAACCGTAGTGTTAATCTGATGCCTTGTTACTGATGAGTTCCATGCTGCCTGGTTCTGAAACAAGCATCAGCAATCAAAAATCTGAAAAAATAAGCTGACAATTGTAAAGCATCTAACCTATAAATTGAGACCAAATGCATTTAATTTATCAGCCATTTGAACATCTGATTAATGACCATGTGGGAGATTTTCCGTTTCAGAGCAGGTTATTTTTATTTGTTAATGTGCTAAGTCAAGCCACTTATCCATCTGTTGTCAGGGCTCACAGCTAGTTCATTTCTGTTTGGGAGTCTCAAAATTCAAACATCAAAGCACCTCCTCCAAAAACTTCACATAAAACATAACTAGGCCTCAGCACACTGTGATCTTCTGCACACAGTGCAGAAGATCATCTGCACACAGTGCAGAAGATCACAGAATATAGCAATCTCACTCTCTCATGACTTTGCATTTCTTTATTTAAATTAAATTTATTTTTTGTCTGTTGTCCTGTCTGAACCTACAAATGTTCATGCAATGGTGTAGGAAAGGCCCCTATTACATTTTCAAGAAGGCACTATCGAACCATTTTACCGTACGCATGTGCATGACCCATAAAAATATGTACATTTTTACCAGGTAAGACAATGCAAAATTGCATAACTTTCTGAACATGGGATCGGCCTTAAAAAGGCAATTTATCTTAGATATCAATATTATTATTATTATTAATAATAATAAAAAATAATAAAAATAATCAAAGCTGTGAAAAGTCTTGAACGGGTTCTCACTTGAGTCATCTCCAACGTCTTGAACATTTGCTGAACAAATTTGGAATGGCTGCAATCAACCTGTTAGAAAGAGCATACGAAAATGTAAAACATGATATACCTGGCGTTTTGAGTGTCATATATATTATGAGCATATAAATGTGTTCTGGTTGGGACTCATCAAACTGAACTGAGATCCTCTGTGTCTGTAGGTGCCGTTGCATGCTGACGTATTGTGATAAACATATTGCATCACTTCTGGTTTTGTTGTTGTTGTTGATACTTTGAGTAGCTAACTGTTGTACACTTACGGTACACAACACAAGCACTCACAGTTGTGTTTTTCTTTAGTGACTCTCGCTAATTCTGGCTGTTTACATGCCGAGCCGATCTGCTAGCTTCCCCACCTTAGCAAGCACCCTAGAAAAACCATCTAATGCTAACACCACCAGCCAGTCCCCGGTAGTCGGTGCGGGCTAACCCAGTGTCACCTGTTGTGGGAAAAATCTGTTGTGTTCTAACACAGAAGTCCCAGGTCACTGAACCACAATTTTTAAGTTCTAGTAAAATTCAAATTAGTTCAGGAAAAAAACTTCTCATTGGTGTCCAAAAATGATCAGGAGTCAGAGTACAAGGCAACAAAGAACTTTAATACATCAAAGCACCTGCTGCCACTGGGCTTTTAGGTACATTCCAGACTACATGCTCAGTCATGTCTTATTTTTTTAAAGGTCATTTGTTATTCACGTTACACCATTATTTTCATTATGCTTTTCAGCCTTATTTTTTACCAAGTTATTCTTGCTTTTTTACACCCTTATTTCTTAGCTTGCTCTTGTAGATGTTTTTTTTAAAAAAAAGTTTATGCAATACATCAAATTAATAGAGTGCAATGAATGTGATTATTTTAACATAATATGCGCATCAAATCATATTGTGAGGTTTACATATGACATGATTGGAATAATGCTTTTAAAACAGCAGTTTAACATTTTTTCTGCTTAATACCTTTCTCATAATAACACATCATAATCATCATTAGGCATTGCATTTTTGTCTTCTTCAGCACATCACAAGTCTCCAGCAAAAATTATACCACAGTCCCCCCTTTGGGACTGTAAACTCACTAATTATTGCACATCTCCTTGGTTCATAACGACGCTACTATTAGCAGGGATCCACAGGCAATGAGAAATGCAATTCCTCCTAAGGCTGCGAAGGTAAAGCACTTGTCATTTTTGTTACACAAATGACCGCCCCATGGGTAAGAAACCAACCTTGGCTTTGCTGTCCAGTCAAATCAGCAACTGGTTGTCACACAGCCAAATAGGCTGGTTTTGGCAAGCAATGACAGAAGCAATGATAGATGCTAATATTGATATTGGTGCCAATGATAGACGCTAAAAACCACTATAAATCTCAAGTTCCTCCAATTATCGTTATTTATATGACTGAAACTGGTTCAAACCATAGTGTGTGTGTGTATCTATATATAGTCACAAATCACACAGACAGTCTACCAGTAAACAGACAGTGTATAGTTAAGAAATAGGTATACATAGGATCAGTGTCTCAGAAGATTCTTCTTATAGTAGTTGGAAAAGTCATTCATTTTATCACAGCACAAGTGCTGATGGTAAGTGATGCATGCCTTTCCCATGAAAGGCATGCATCACTTACCATCAGCATTAGGAGCATCCAGGATGTTGGTGAGTATGCATGCAAGTCAGGGGACCATGGAAGGCCCCCAATGCAGTCAGTTGTCGAGTGAGCTCATAGTTCTTTTGTATGAGTTCTGCATTTTCTTTCATCAACTGACACTTTTCTTGTGTCCACTAAAGTCTTTCTTCAGCGAGTTGTTGAAAATTTAGCTGGTGTCTTTTTGCATTGGCAGTGGCAGAGGAGCAGGTGGTGTGATGGGTGTAGGTCCCTGAGGCTCTTGTGGTTGAGCTGGTGACTGGGGCACTGTAGATGTCTGGTACTTGACTGCTGTCATTGGTGGCGCTGGTGGCTGTTCAGGTATTATCACTGGAGCCTGCACTTTTCTGCTTTCCCTTTTCTGCTTCGTGTTTAGTTCATTCAGTTGTAGCTGGGTGAGTTTGCTGGCCAGGTGTTTATTTACTTCTTTTTGTTTTTCTTTTCTTTCACTACAAGTGTTGAATATTGACACTGCAGTGTACAGTGTACTTATTTGAGTTTATCACCTTATGTTAAGAACCTACAAGTAAAAAGAAAATCCTAAAATTGCTTCTAGAATCATCTACACTAATACAGCAGAAAAGTAAAAAGGTTAGTTGTCAATGCCGTTACTATCAAGACAGTCGACAAAGTATAGAAAGTCAACAAGTAAAAACTCCAAAATTCTAGCATGTACAACTGGTGGTGTGTTTTTGAAAGCAATACTGTGAAGACTTACGTAGTCCTTTGGAAAAAAGGGATCCCTCAGTGAATGAAAGAGTGGAATAATTCCCAGGGCATACTTTTCCTTCTGCTTACGGGTAAGAATCCTGCTGTAGAGAAAAGACATCTAATCAATTTTATTTAAATAGTTCCAAACACAACATAAGTTATCTCATTACAAGAGCTCATCCCTGTTCGCGAAAGCACATTTAGTGAAAACAGAGGTAGTTGACATTAGCTTTTTTAGTTTCAAAAAGCCAGTTTGTATTAACTCTGCGTCAGTTACCGCAGCAAGACACTCTGAAGCTACTAGCCAGCTGAAAGGTTCTTAAATGAATCCTGGGTCTTTTATATTCCTGTTCCATGGGAAAGTGAATCAAACTTATTCTGATCAGTTTCTCTCAAACCAAAAACTAAGCTTCCAATGTCTGGATTTATAAACTCAGATTTACTCAGAGTTTGTTAAACCTGCTTTCTGAGACCAGCCCCATATCAAGACCAAACTAGTGTAGTTTAGTATAAACGCAAGAAATCTGAATGCCCTATGGAACACTTACCCATGCTCTCAGTCATATGACTGGCCAATATGTTAAGCTGCCTCATGTGTGGTGGGTGTCAGAAAATTCACTGAACGAGGATATCCTTATCCTCACCTGCAGGTTTACCCATCAAAGCGCTTTCTACCACTTTCTACACATAAAGGAAAAAAAGTTTTCAATTTTCAATTCTGTCTTTCAAGATTATATCAGTGGACAAACTAAACATAGCAAACATCAGTGGAAGGCCAAAACAATAGTGCTGAAAAAGAAAAATATATCTGGGAGAGCTCAAATAAGTATATTTTTCTTTGATAAAGAGAGAACGCTTGGAGCTACTGTTTATGTTAGAATACCAATTAAATTTGTGTTTTTAATCATAATATGAGTTCAAATTATTATTATGAACATCTACTGCTCTGAAGTACCTCTTTTGCAGCCTCTGAATCAGAGACCTCTGTTGTAGACTTTTTATATCTTGTTTGCTGGATTTATTTCCGCCTGTGGGAACACCCTATTCTCTCATCAGGTGACTATAACTTGACTCAAATTTTTATGGCTGCGCCATTGTAGTGTTTCAATGGACACAGTACAATACTTTTCATGTAACCTATATTTAATAACTGATAACATTTATAGAAATATGACCCAACCCTATCTGCAATATAATTTTCATTGAAAATGTCAAGGTCAGCTACTTCAGTGAAAACTTGTTTTTGACTGTGTTGATTACAAAAGCTTCATAACGAAACTTGCCTTCATCTGAGATGCTGCAACGTACTGTCAGGCATATGTCCGGATTGGCCTCTATGAGGACAAGGAGGATGTCGTCCTCCAATGTCAGTTTCATCAAAAATGTAAAGTTCAGCTGCACTGGGAAGCCCAAACTTGTTTTTGACTACAGGAAGAAAGCATTTAACCAGATAAATGATACCTAAAGTAAGTTTTAAAACCCCTAAAATACATTTGAAAAATCATGTTGGGGTAACTTGTTCACAGCTACGTAATGATTTTGCATCTTGTTTAATACCAATTACCAAGTATACAATAAAAAAATGTAAGTTGATACATGCAAGTTGAGTTGTGACAGAACAGCAAGTGGTAGCATACAAAGTCAAATTAAACAAAAAATATCTGCAACAAGATGCATACTGCCCTCTGACTAAAGCTGATAATGCCAATATGAACTGTCATAAAAAGAAGAGCAAAACTGAAGAAAACTACTATATGACATTCCTTAACCCCCCCTCAAAAAAATACAAAATAGAAGAAAAAAATTTGTCCTCAAATAGTTATAAATAATACAATAATAATAATAGTAATAAAACGTTGTACCTCTGTTTGTTGTGAGTATTTTATACACAAGACGGCTACTCACTTCACTGATGAATTCCAAATAGGTGAAACCTGACTGCAGTTTGATGTACTTCTTGGTACTCTGGTAGTTCACCTCCAGCAACATGATACCGTCCATAAACTGGACCTAATGGAAGAGGTGGAAATTAAATCTCCACAAGCAGAGAAATGATGAGAGAGAGAAATGAGAGAGAGAATGAGAGAAATGGTTATATTGGCAAAATCTCCCAGTGGCCGCACATAACACATTCCTGCCAAATAACTGATTCTGGTCCTGAAATTAACAACTATATCATTATCATTATTATTGGTTATTTATTTACTCAAACATAATACAATCCTCAGATACAGTCTACGTAGTGTAATGCAGCACTGTCCACCTATTATGAATACAGCTGCTGTCTGTATAACATACAAGATACATGGAGGATCAGGCACATATATGAGCTCGCTAATTAAACAACAAAACCAACAATTACAAATAAAATAAATGTTCATATTGCTATGATTCAACCTTCAATTGTTAACTTTTTTTACTTCCTCTTCATTAATATTACCAGCTCTTCTTGTATCTGACTACGTCATCGCTGGTCCTACTGAGTGAGGGAGCTGTACATGCGAGCGAACCAGAGCAGTAACATTGTCAATCGCTGACCGACCACACCCACCCCAACCTACTATTTCAGCAATTGATTAAAATGATAGTTGATGTGCAGTTTAAAAATAAAAAGTCACCTTAATGCTAGGTAGCATTAATATTAGCAATCCACCAGCTTCAGTTACCTTTATCAGTCACTTTACAACCTATTTAATGTTTGCACATGGTTTATATAATATTTTATAGCCTGTACTAGTAAATATATTTCGTTCTTACCTTTTAATAACCACATATTCCAGGCACTGCATTTTCGTCTCGGTCACCCCACCGCCCAAGAAAGCTGCCGTGCATGTGTGCAGAAAAGTCCGGATGTAGAATTTAACTCAGCCCAGAGTTAAAGTGTTTAAAATAGCACCCCCCTCTGAGCTTTACACTGCGAGTATAAAACCAACACCCAAATGAACACCCATTAACTCAAAATAATTTACACTGGAAAATTAACAATTAACACTACAAATTTCAGTTAGTGTAATTCCCACGTGTTGGAGCAGTGCTTTGTATGGATGGCAGGGGTCTCGTGAGTTGCGCAATGCTTGTGCAAGCGATTGTAACCCTAAATTAGTGCTGATATTGGTATATAATTAATCTACATCTATTGTGAATAAGAATGTTTTTCATAAATGTACAAGTAGGTGGGGTGGGTTTGTGCCAGGGATTGATGTAGATGTTCAATGTAGTCCTTTGTGTGGCACTGCCAAGGACTCTTCTGGTTTGTGGATTTTAGGCAGGAGATAAAATAACCTGGTATGTGTAATGTTTGAGCCTAGGAGGTAAGTCATCTGTTTAGCAGTGATGTATTTGTCCTAGTAAGAGTGGTAGCTGCCCAATAGAGGGTGCTAGGGCACCGCCCAGCCAGCATGTCCATGTGGGCTCCATAAGGATTAAAGTTGGCATGCAAATATGGGTCCCAAGTGGGTTTGTCCAGTTTCCATGGTGGCCCCATCTGTGTTTGACCATGTGGGCTTCAAGTGGGTTCTGTATTTTGTAAATATGAATTTTCTTAAATTGGAATTCAATTAAATGCAAAAAAAAAAAAAAAAAAATTGTGCTACAATTTAGCAACAAAAACCCAACACAATTAACAATTCAAAATTTCAATTAACATGTCTAATCAGACTTTTTTTAAAACGTAAAACATTTGATCTTCACTGCAATTCTTTAATAAAATAATAAGAACCAGAATTACCACCATGTGGCCAAATTAGAAGAAGTTATCTCAAGGTGTTCCTAAACATACACTGGCTGTTGCTTGTGCAGAAGCACAAAAATAAAAACATAAATTTAAATACATACATCAGTATTCAGTCCTTGGTCAAATGAATGCAGTTATCATAGGTATAAATCAGCTCCGATTCCAATCAACAGTGGTGTAAACATGATACCTGTGTGGACATGCTAATTTTCACAGGAAGTTACTTTGTGACTCATAGCTTGAGCACAAAAGATGTGTTATTCAACAGAACTGCTATTATTTTGGCGTAAAAGAGACTTAACTGACAGTGTGTATATGTGTTCCCACCACCACTATTGCAATACTAGGTGACACCAACTGAACTGTTCCCCTTTTTGTGAGAGTACCCCCACCCTCCAGTTTTTTAAGCTCTCTGAACTCTTCTGTCCTATTTCCACCTCTGTCACGGGCTCCAGTGAATCACTTGGTGAGGGCCCTCAAGTCACTGCGTTCCTCTTTAGTGCCCCTAAAAATAAAAAATAAAAAACAAGAGCCAACTTAGTAGCTCTAGGCTGATATCTATATGATGAAACCATTGTGGCAGACAGAAAAAACAGAAAGCCATTCAAAAGTTTGTTACCCCTGAAATGTTTTTTATACTCTTCAGAGAAATTGAGTTTGTAGTATGAGTACTGTGTGATGGATTGGCTGGCACAATCACCTGATCTAAACCCCATTGAGTGTTTGTGGGAAAAGCTATTATCATTCCCATCATGCCTCTGGGTTATGAGAATGAGCAAATGGCATTCTGACGCTTCATGTTCATGAAAATAGCATGTTAGCAGACTTCTGGGATGTGTAATAAAACTTGTTAGGCACGTGAGTCCGGCTCCATGTGAAGTCGAAAGCATTGATCACCCACGCTAATGACACTATGATAGAGAATGCCGTCGGCTTGTTATTAGGAACTTGAAACCATGGGTTTATACAAATGTAACAGCAGCGATTCATGAGGGTCGCCACCGTTCTACAGACCGCTGGCCCATACGTCACACATGAAAACCCTGGAGTGGTTGCTTCACACTTACTGAGACTCGCGGTCAAAGACTCACTGGACCCTCTGCAGTTTGCACATTGAAAGAACACATTGGAGAGGATGATGCTATCCTCTACTTGTTTAACTGTGCCCCCTCTCATCACTTATGTGAGGATAATGTTCTTTGATTTTTCAAATGCATTCAACACCATCCAACCCATCATACTCAGACACAAGCTCAAAGAGATGGGAGTGGACCCCTCCTTTGTTTCCTGGATCACAGATATCTGACAGAAAGGCCACAGTTGGGGGAACCATGTCGCTGCGACAGTAATGAGCAGCATGGGGGCTCCACAAGAGACTGTTTTGGCTCCATGCCTATTCACATGCTGTGTTTTTGACAGAGTAGTATTAACAAAATCTCAAATGAAACAATATGTTTGACCTTGTGTTCTTCTATGTTTCAGTGTTTGTATGACTGAAATTGGTTCCATTGAGCCAATGAATTGAACCCTGGCTTTTCTGTACACTCAAGAGGAGCAAATGTTACTAAAACTGACAAATGGTAGTTCTGGCAAGCAAAGACTGAATTAAAACCATTGCAAAGTTCATGTTCCTCTAATAACTGTCATTTGTATGATTGAAATTAGTTCATGGAGTCCAAAGAAGGTTTATTGTAAACTAACTAAATAAAATCTATTTATTTCAGCAAATATAACACAAGGTTAACATATACTGTGTTTTAACCAACATTTACAAAATGTCATGTTTCACTGTGTATGGTTGATATTGGTTCCATCTTTGTGACCTTCTTTAATGAAAAGGCCTTTACTATGACCTTTAAAAGAGCTCATTTGCGCTAATGTTGTGTTTGTCAAAAGCAATCACAGAATGAGCATCTCATCAATTAACACTCCAAGTTTGACCTCATGTTCTTCTCTGTTTCAATGTTTGTGTGATTGAAAAGGCGTTTCACTGGTCAGAATAGAACCTTAGCTTTGCTGTACACTCAAAAGGAGTTTAAAACAGCAAATGTTACTCATACTGACAATTTTGGCAAGTAATGACAGAAGCTGAAATTGAAAACATCTTAAATCTCATTTTTCTATAATTAGTTATTTGTACCATTGAAATTGTTTAATGCAATGCAAAAACAGATTTGTTGTAAACCAACTAACAAAATCTGTTTAATATATTGCAAGGTGAACACACAACAGATCTTTGTTGGACAGAGGGTGTGCAAGTGACTCCCAGCTCCCTCAGTCTCCCATAATAACAGTATATGTATTGTAATTGCTGCCATTACACAGAGTTTAATTTGTTGATAATTTCTATTAATCTATTACTATTACTATAATTTCTCCTTTTCATATTTAAGAATTTATTGGAGTTTAATTTGTGAGATATAAAAAATACTTTTATTTTGAAGTCATGTAAAATCAAGTTAGGCTGTTCTCGTTCAGCTTGGACTGAGCGCAGGTAAAAGTTGTATCGGCACCAAGGACTGATGTTAACTGAAGAGAATAACAGGATCATTCCCTTAACATGGCAAGCCAACAAGGTTTGTCTGTTTTACTTTTATTTTATTTCATACATGTTATCTTACATGCTGTTCATGTGATTTCTGTTATTTTAATATGATTTGTTTGTTGTTTGTTTGTTGTTTTATTGTTATACAGTCTATTGTTTTTAGTTTTCATGGTGGATTTGGAGAGAAGCTCTGAGTAAACCTGTAGCAAAAAAGCTGTGTGCTTAGAGGGCTTAACATCTACATACAAACTGCGATACACTGTGTGTTCTGACATCTTTCTATCATAAAATTTTAAAGCAATTTGAGCTACAGTAGCTCTTCTGTTTTATCAGGCCACACGGGCAAGCCTTCACTCCCAAATTAAATGAGCTTTGGCATCATCCATGACCATGTTGCTGATTCACCACTTTTCCCTCCTTTGACCACATTTGGTAGGTACTGACAACTGCAGAACTGTAGTTTTAGAGATACTCTGACCCAGTCATCTAGCCATCACAATTTGGCACTTGTCAAAGTCACTCACATGCTTTACCATTCTCTTGAAACACATCAACTTCGAGGACCAAATGTTCACTTCCTGCATAATATATGCCAAGCACTGACAGGTACCATTGTAATAAGACAATCAGTGTTATTTACTTCACCTGTCAGTGGTCATAATATTACCACTGAAGGCTGATCAGTGTAGATTTCTCTTCACATTTGACCATAATATTTTTCAATGAAATATTTATGTCCATGTCCATGACTTGTCCATGTCTCTCAAAGAGATTGTTTTTGGTAAAAGACAGTGACTTCTTTTAGAATCGAAACCAATCAGATTACTTTTCACATGTTCTCTATCAATTAATTGATTCTTTTTCTAATTTTTTTTCTTTATGATTGATTCACTATGTCTTGCTGTTGCTCAACCTCAGCAGTATTTCAAACTCTTAAACAGTGTTTAAGAGTTTGACTGTTTATCTGTAAAAAATACCTTTAACTGATGTTAAATGATGTCTGAAATACTTTGCTTGATCTATACCTGCTCTGAATGGATAATATTTGAGGTTGTATTTATGGTGAGACAATCTCACATTAACACAAAAATTGACATTAACATTCGATTGCTCATGCTTTTTAAGAAACCTACTGACAGATTTGTTTCATTTCATGTTCTGCCTCTCAACTCTCACTAATGTAATTTTATTCATAATGTAATTTGATTTAATTAATGATCAATCAATGACACAGACTGTTCAAGTATTCACTCTAAATGAATGAATTAATTGTAATTTATAGAAACAAGGTCAACCTAATGGTATGAAGAGCTGGGTGAGTCTGCTGTAATGATTGTTACCCCTCATATTTTCCCCAAAAGAAGTCTCTGCATTTGGCGCTCTGATGGCAAGATGAGAGAAGATATCTATGTCAATTATTTCTTGTCTGTTATGTTCTATGAGCTGACAAATATTCATGCATGTAGGTGAAAACAATGGGGTAGGAAAGGCCCCTAACAGATTTTCAAGAAGGCGCTATGAGCCATTTTACCGTGCCAATGTGCATGACCCATAAAATATGTAAATTATTACCATGCAAATTTGCATGACTTTTTGAACATGGAATCGGCCTCAAAAGCCGGCATTTTATTTTAGATATCAATAATAATAAAAATAATAATCAAAGCTGGAAGCGGTGTTGAACGGGCCCTCACCCTGGGCACGTCAGAAGGCTTGACGTGTACTAACTAGTTTCTAAGCAAGTTTTCAGTTTTCAAACTGAGTCATCTCCGACGTCTTAAACATTTGCTGACCAAATTTGGAATGGCTGTAATCAACATGCTCGGAGGAGCAGAACAAAATGTTAAACATGACATACCTGGCACTTTAAGATACACATCCATATGCTCATGTGGATGTGTTCTAGCCGGGACTCTTGTCAAACTGAGCTGAGATCCTCTGTGTCTGCAGGTGCCATTGCGTGCTGACATACTGCGCTAAGCGTATTGTCACTTTCGGTTTCTTGTCATCACTGGTGGTTGTCATCTTAATAATTAGCCATGGTTTCTGGCGCTCATCTCTCTCCTGCTCTCTCTTGTTTCCTGTGCTCTATGTTATTCCTCTGCCTCATTTAGTAGAAACGGTACCTGAAATAAATGTAGCTCCTTTATGGTTCTGAAGGCGCAGCTTCGCACCCTAGAAAAACCATTTAATTCTAACATCGCCAGCCAGTCCCCGGTAGTCTAACCCAGTGATGCTCCTCTAGTGTCACCTCGAGCAGCTCCCGAGCTGCCGGGATCTAGTCAACGGGAGCTGGGTGACGTTTCGAAGCCAGAGACGTAGCCCTAAGCAGAAGCCCCCGGTTGACCACCAACCAGTTCACGATTCTACCAATTCTGAAAGAATTCTTGAGAAACGTTAAGTTAGCGACACCAGCGATAAGGTATCACTGGGGCCAGAGTGTGCAACGTCGACTCATATTTAAAACCATAAGTATAAACTAAAAGGATAAGCGTAGATACATCGACATTGTTATTCACCTCTGCGGGAATGACACCCGCCTACTGCAGTCGGAAGTCACAAAGGTTCAACTCCATAATGTTCTCTGGACCCCTGCCCAATCCGACATGTATAACCGCATGTCGTCATTGAATCGCTGGCTGTGGTGGACTCCACAAAAGAATTTGGGCTATACAGATAGCTGGAGGATTTTCTGGGGAAGACCTGGTCTGATTAGGAGAGATGGCATTCATTCCACTTTCGAGAACAGGAGGCAGAGCTGCAGTCTTTCACGCTTCTCTGCTCCTCAGTTAGAGCAGTCACCCACCCAGAATCCCATAGAGACTGTCTGTCCCCTGACCGCCTAGATATATTTATCAAATCGAAATTAAGCAGAAGAGGAGTTAAAAATAAAAACCTAATAAGAACCCAATTAAATGTAGACTATTGAATATTAGTTCACTCTCATCCAAATCCCTGTTAGTTAATGATTTGAAAACTGATCATCTCATTGATTTATTTTGTATGACTGAAATCTGGTTACAGCAAGAAGAATATGTCTGTTTAAATGAATCAACACCCCCTACTCATATTAATTTTCATATTCCTCGAAACACAGGTCAAGGAGGAGGGGTTGCTGCGATATTTCAGTCCATCTTATTAATCAACCCTAGACCAAAACTTGGTTATAACTCATTTGAAAGCCTTACTCTTAGTCTCTCACATCAGAGTTGGAAAATGCAAAAACCAGTCTTGCTAGTTACACCTGGCCACCTGGCCCTTACTCAGAGTTTCTGTCTGAATTAGTGCTCAGTACAGATAAAGTAGTGGATATAATAATAATAATAATAATAATTTTAATACTAANACCTAATAAGAACCCAATTAAATGTAGACTATTGAATATTAGTTCACTCTCATCCAAATCCCTGTTAGTTAATGATTTGAAAACTGATCATCTCATTGATTTATTTTGTATGACTGAAATCTGGTTACAGCAAGAAGAATATGTCTGTTTAAATGAATCAACACCCCCTACTCATATTAATTTTCATATTCCTCGAAACACAGGTCAAGGAGGAGGGGTTGCTGCGATATTTCAGTCCATCTTATTAATCAACCCTAGACCAAAACTTGGTTATAACTCATTTGAAAGCCTTACTCTTAGTCTCTCACATCAGAGTTGGAAAATGCAAAAACCAGTCTTGCTAGTTACACCTGGCCACCTGGCCCTTACTCAGAGTTTCTGTCTGAATTAGTGCTCAGTACAGATAAAGTAGTGGATATAATAATAATAATAATAATAATAATAATAATAATAATAATAATAATAATTATATATAATAGTGGACGATTTCAATATTCATGTAGATGTTGGCAGTGACAGCTTTAGTTACGCATTTAATTCATTATTGGACTCAATTGGCTTTTCTCAATATGTAAATTAACTTACTGTTTTAATTGCACCCACGATCTTGTTGTGACATGGCGTAGAAACTGAATATCTAATATTATTTCCTCAAACCCTTTTTTGTCTGACTTTTTTTTTTTTAAAATAATGTTTGAGTTTACAACAATGGACTACACAACATCTGGGAAAAAAGCCCACGACAGTAGGTGTCTATCTGATGATGCTGTAGTAATTCAAGGAGAAAATTCCGTTATTTACTCCAATGCCATGTGTAAATACAATAGAGGATAGCTAATGTATCCTCACCCCTACACAGATTGAAGAAATTGTGTATAGTGCTGTACGCTCGATACTGTTACCCCTCTGAAAAAGATGGTATGGAATCAGAGGAGGCTACCTCCGTGGGATAATTCCCAAATTTGTGCTTTAAAGCAGACTTCTCGAAGACTCGAAAGGAGGTGGCGTTCCACCAACATTGAAGAATTTTACCTAGCCCTGAATCTGAGCAAATGTTGTGTTTCTTCAAAGCAATCACAGAAACATAATCTCAAGTAAAAACCTGTTTGACCTTGTGTTCTCCTACATTTCAGTGGCATGATTAAAATTAGTTCTATTGATCATAATAGAGCCCAGGCTTTACTCTACGCTTGAGTAGTTTAAATCAGCAAATGTTACTTATACCGATAATAGGCTGATTTTGTATTTTAAAATTACTTTGGGAAGTAATGACAGAACCTGAAAGAAACAATCTTAATCTCTAATTTAAATTTTGATTTTAATTTAGTATTTATTTGTTTGAATGAAATTGGTTCCCATGACATAAAAAATAGATTTATTGCATGTTTTGTATGTTGTGTTTTTAACAAGCAATTTTCCTCTAATTATTATTTGTATGACTGAAATTGGTTCCTGTAAAGCAACTTGTTTGACTTCATCTTTTGCTACATTTCAGTGTTTGTATGACTGAAACAGCTTTACTGCACACTCAAGAGGAGTTTAATGCATTGTGACTCAAAGTGACAACAGAATGACAAAAAATGAGAAACTGATATAAAACCTTGTAACCCATGGTGGTGTCTCATGTTGGGTTTCATGCAAAGTCCTATGACTAATGTAACTTGTTAAATTCACACTTTTTTTTTTTTTTAAATAAGACACTACAACACTCATGACAATTATTCTTTATTTACTGTTTTTATTTTTACAAAAGCCAATAACAGTATAACAAATTAAATTCACAAGTATATCATCATATATACATTTGTATACAGAAAATTTAAGAAAAAGTTCAGAAATCACAGTGGCAAGGACAAAAAGGAGAGGTGTGTTTTGCTGTGGGTGACTCCTCCAAAAGTCTTTGTTGCGTGTACTTTAGATAAAACAGTCCAGCACATTTCTTCAAAACAGAACAACACAGAGTTGACATTTTTTCACTCTTCCCAGGTCAGAGATACTGGAATGTTGTGTGGTTGGAGGAACATATGGAATTTTTCTAAAGTGAGGTAAGAAAGTTAATATCAATCATGTCATAGCCACACAATGTGCAATGTGCACATGTTTAAAAGGCATGTTGTGTGGGGAAATGAGGGCCTCTATGGTAGTTCCTATAGTAGTGAGAATATTTTGTGCCATGGTGGCACAAACATATGGTAAAAAAAAACAAAAAAAAAAAACACACCAGACACCAATGTACAGATTAAAAATCTGTACAGCAACACCTAAAAGGTATAACATTTTGCAACAATACAAGTTTTCTCTGAGGTGTCTGGGTGGTTTTATCAGACACAGCTATGGCACAGTCTGAATATATTGCATTCGGCCCAATGTGTCAAAACACTGAAATGTGCTATAAAATATCATGCATATGTATAGTCTGTGCAACATAAACAGTTTTATAGTGCGCACATGTACAAATGGTGCAGACTGGTTTTGAAAATTTGACCAAACAACAGTTACAAAACATCAAAGACAAAAGAAGAATGTAAAAAAAAAATAAAAAATTATTTTAAGACATGATGCACCAGCAGCCATTAAAATAACAAAACAAGTTGTGTGACCCACCAATTCTCACATATAGCACTAACCTGAATGTTCAATGTTGAATGTGCTTTTGAGATGAGCTAAACTTGTAAAATCCATGACATAGCATATGTTTAACTATAGGCATGCACCAGTACAACAGATTGTATAAGTAAAGTGTGCATTTCTTCAAACACCAGCTTATGGTCTAAACAGCTAACCACTGTTTAACATTAGAAAGTTGAAGGTAAATGTGGAGAGCTGAATTTTTGAGTGTAAGACTAACGTGAAATAATTGTTGTTCAAACCTGCTGTTCTTCTGCTTTGTTTTTTGGATTTTGTTTTGTTTACAATGTGTCTTAGAGAGCAGACCACTGCGAATTTGGGGGTGCTATTGGAGGCAAAAATGACAAAATCAGGAGTACCTGACGACACTCTGACCATTTACAAACAAGTTTAAAGGGGCTTTGAGGTCATCATGGACTTATGTACATTAACACCGAACGGGTAAACCTTTGTCTTTGCTGGTATAGTAGATGGAAGAGGTTTAATATGACAAAAAAAATAAAAATACATAAAAAGAATTAAATTGAATCCTAATGTTATGTCTTTGTACTGGGAAACAGAAGTTGTTCAAGTATTTATTTAAAAAAAGCAACAGTTTTTTATCAAAATTCACATTAAAAAAAAACATGAGTTTGTTCTGTGAAGTTTAAAAATTATGTTCCCTTTATAGAATCAACACCTAAAGTGGTTGAAACTCAACTTGGGTGTCTTTAACCTTAAATCCAATATGCGTTTGGACGCATTATATATATAAAAAAAGAGCATAGTTAGAGGACTTGGAAAACGTGACAGGATAAACACTTATTTTAATTCTGGCCATGATGCCTTTTCTCAAGATATCACACTGACCTAGGTAGAAAAACATCCAAAAAAATAAAACACATGACAAAGAATTTTAGTGATTAAACTTTGAATGGGTTTCAGGTGTTACTGATAAATATTATACTACCAACTGAGGATCAGATAAGAAAACACTGATTTGATGCCAGAGATCAGAAGACGGTGCCAAAAGACATACTTTGCTTTTTAGTTCCTAGAATGTGTTATTCTGGTTTGAAAGGACAACTCAATTTGTCTCCCTGAACCCCTTGAGCTCTCGCTTGAGCTTTCTCTACATAACAGCTGCCACATAATCTACACAGTAAAACATTGCTGAATACAATGTGCATTAATAAAATTTGTCAACACAGAAATTTAGCTAAATGCTAATGGTGTAATGGCACAGATAAATCTGTCCTCCAATTTTGTCTTTTAGCACAAGTGGACACTGAACAAAGCCCTAATGAGCATAGGATAATTTAGATATTTTATCTTTGGTGATTGCAATCCGACTTTTTTCATGTTTTAAAGCAGGAACAATTGAGCTAGATAGTCTAGTATATGCTGAAATAAAAATATTTCAAACATAGCATTACACTTAGACTGATAATGATGAGTTTTCAAAGTGGCTACAGTAGCACATCACTCAGCATCGGTTTCTGGTACTACTGCTGTTCAGAGGACTCTTTTAATTAGTTGAAGGTAACATATTGAAACTAAGTTTTAAAAGGGTCCACCTTGAGAGCACCTGCCTTGCCTGAGACCTGGCAGTCAAACTCTAGAAGATGTTATCATGTGTAGTCGGTCAGCAGTGCTTCACACTGTTCACTGAAAACAATAGGTGCTATTTTTTTTGCAGGTTTTTATAAAATTTCTACCTCTACTTTAATTTATTTTCAACAGTGAGTCTTGTCATTAAGTGTGGAGGTGTGCTCTTAAATAGACATGGACTGAAATGTTTAGAAAAACTGGGTTTAGATGTACACAACATCCAACCCAAAAGCATAAGATGAACATTAAGAAAATATCTGTTCTGTGCTGCAGATTAATAGGAACCTTCTACAGAGTTTTGGAGGGAGTTTGAAGCTGAGGTTGGATTGAAGTCAGTCTATGTGCAGGTCATCAGTCTTCCTTGAAAGTTCCAGGAGAATCCAAGTAGGGGTTGCTAGGTTTCTTGCAGTAAACCATGCTTTCCTGATTTGTGAAATCACACTTCCACTGATGTGACCTGGTTCATCTGGGTCCTCATGGACTGGATACTGTTGAGGATTTTTTTCTGGTGGCCCACTAATGTCACTCCCACTCTGAGGATGTCCCTGTAGACAAACAATTTGTCAGTTCCATCAGTGTAAAACCTGTCAAGATTTCCTGTTCTGTATCCTCATTAATACTTAAAGACTTGAGATGTGTTTCCACGGAAATAAACAGAATTTTCTGACTGACCAATATATTTCTGTAATTAGTTCTTGATGTAAGTGATATTGGCTAATTATGTCTGGCATGTGTGCTACAATGTCCACAACAAATTGATAATGAGCAGTAAACTTTCATAAACTTCAAAACATTCAGCTTCACAATACTTGCAGTTGCTATAATTCGCTACAATTAAAACTGTCCTTACTAAAGATTAAGACACTGCTGTTTCACTGTGACATTTCTGGTGGTCTCTTTCCAAATTTGAAGAGAGCTAAAGATGAGTTTGCTTTGAATTATAAGGTGGTGCAAGTTTCAACTACATTTAAAACTTAAGTTTTAAATGACAGTTATAATGATCACAGGAGTGTGACCATTTCAAACATATCTAACATACTCTATGGTCATTTGAGACACCACATCAAAGCTGGTGAAGCCTTCGTTGGCAAAGGTTTCTTTGTAATGGCCCATCTTTATAGCATCCAACCACTCATCCACTGTGCTGAACGAGGAGAAATCTGGAGGGCTGCGATCAAGCAAAGGTAAGTGAACACTGGTGGACAGAAAGAAGACAAGAAAAAACATAACAGCATGTGAGAGACAGGTATGGAAAGCCATTCACAGTGAAGTGATGGAGGTTCTTTCTGCCATACCTTGAAAGTGGTGTCATGGCCTTCAGGCTGTTGGGGTTGCGGATCATCTTGTCCAAGGTACTGACAATCTGGCTGAATTTGGGCCGGTTGTTGCGGTCTTTTTGCCAGCAGTCCAGCATCAGTTGATGTAGTGCACTAGGACAATCCATCGGAGGTGGCAACCTGTAGTCCTGCTCTATGGCATTGATTACCTAAAAAAAATTATATGCTAAGTAATGATGAGTATTTGACAAAGTGCAAGAATTTAATTAAAGAAAGTAATTTTTAAAGGAAGCTTTTTTTTTTTTTTTTTTTTTATAAATTGAAATTGTTTTAAGTTGCTAAATTACATTAAATTTATTTGTTCATCAGCAAATGCTGTGGTAACTGCTTGCTGTCTGAAAACATCCTGACATGATTGTTTGCAAAGTATCTAGTGGGTTGTGGGTTGAGTTTCTTCCATTTCTTCTGCCCATAATTCAAAGACTTTTTTGTACAGCTGGATTGTACAGCAGGGTTATCACTTTACTTCAACAGTTCTGTGGTATATACTAAAATACTGTTCAACAATGCATTACTCACATCTTGATTGCTCATGTCCCAGTAGGGCCTCTCTCCATATGACATTACCTCCCACATGACAATGCCATAGCTCCAGCAGTCACTGGAAGAAGTGAACTTTCTGTACTGGATTGCCTCTGGAGCCGTCCAACGGATGGGAATCTTTCCTCCCTGGAAAAATGTGTGGGGTCATTAGTGGCACAGTGGACCAAAGGCCTCAATGGGCCTACAGATTGTTTGTCTCTACCTGCTAATACGAGATATGTAAGAGCTAAAGTGTGAGTAACCATACTATGGTAAATGCTAGGCTGGTTTTGGGTATAAAAACATGTGATAGTGAGTATAGTTGGGCAGATAGGTTCAGGTTATGAACTTAGTAAAAGAAACAAGCCTCAGGGTAGACCCAGAACATTCCCGGAAAGATCACTATCTTGTCCGGGAATGCCTCAGAATCCAGCAGGAGTAGCTAGAAAAAGTTGCCTAGAGGCAACTGATGGTTATTATTTGCAGTTGTATTTACGAGGAGACAAAAAAACAGAATAATCAAATTAATTTTTTTATGTAATCAAATCAGATTCTTTTTCATGCTCAATGAATGTGGAATAATTCCACATTCAATGACACAGACTGTCTCATTGAATTCACTCTAAATGAATACATTAATTGGAATCAATAGAAAGAAGGGCAACCTAATGGTGTGATAAGAGCCGGGTGAGTCTGTGATGAGGACTCACCAGAGCACTTGTGTAGGTGGGGTCTGAAGTATCCTCCTCAAGGAAACGTGATAGGCCAAAGTCAGACACTTTGCACACCAGGTTGCTGTTGACAAGGATGTTCCTAGCTGCCAGATCTCGATGGACGTAGTTCATATCACACAGGTACTTTATTCCAGCTGCTATACCTCGCAGCATTCCTACCAGCTGGATGACTGTGAACTGCCCATCATTTTGCTTAAAAGAAGAAAAAAAAAAAAGGTTTAATTTGTCATAAATAATGCAAAAATAATTACTTACTATGGCAATGTTACAATAGTAACATTTGAACATTTGTGCAATTTATGGTGCACAAATTCCATAAACTCAACCAACATAATTAGACCTCTTCTCTTCCTCATGTTCGCTCTAATCTGTGGTCAGCATCAATGCACATTTAATACAATTAGCATGTGTCATCTGGCTTCTAAATAAGAATTCTAAATTGTAAGTTATTTTAAACACACAGGTGAGCAGATGATATGTCTATATTCACATGCAGTCAAACAATTTCCAGAAATGTCTCAGAAAGAACATGCCAACTTATCCTTATCCATGAAGATACTACTATCCAAACAACATGGTACCAGATGACAAAAACCCTCAGCTAAACAGACTTACACTGAATGAACTAATAAGTAAATAAAAAGTAATGATAATAATGATAATATATTTATTATATTTTGTTTTATTTTTAAAAAAGTTTCATATTCAATCATAATCACTGGCTCAGAGGCAACTCATTAGTCCAGTCTTTTACCCTGAGGAAGGAGTCTAGCGATCCATTCTCCATGAACTCAGTAATGATCATCACAGGGCTGCTCTTGGTCACCACCCCCTCCAGGTGGATGATGTTGGGATGGTCGAATTGGCCCATGATTGATGCCTCACTTAAAAAGTCTCGCCTCTGGCGTTCACTGTAGCCCACTTTCAGCGTCTTTATAGCCACAAGGATCTCTCTCTTCCCAGGCTGATGGAGGTTTCCACTGCACACCTCCCCAAACTCACCTGAGTGGTGAGTGGCATTATTTAAAGAAAAAGCACAGTAGAACAAACAATAATTAATCCTCATGTCCTAAATACTAAATTCCCAGAGTACTGCTAAAGAATTCCAACAAGCCCAGTAAACCTCTTCAGTCCACACCTGTCTCTGATACCTGATGCCATTTTCATATCTTCTTTACCTGCACCAATGACTTGTTCAATCTTGACAGAAGAAATGTCGATCTCCTTGGCAAACTCTCTGACTGCTTCATTGGGGTCTTCATATGTGAAGGGGTCAATGTAGATCTTCATTCCTGGTGACACTTCAGAAAGAAGAGACAGCACCAGCTATATACACACATACTCAAAAAATGCACATAAAAAGGCAAAGCAAAAAAACACTTAATTTACAAAGGTGACTCGTGAAACATCAGTGCTGTCTGTCTGATAACATACTGTGCAGATTAAAAAGAACTTACTGTGTCCACTGGTGTAATGTTGCAGTTTCTCTGTATACTCTGATTCTGGTCTATCCGAACTTCGCCTGGTGGGGGACACAGAGGCTTGCATTTCAACAGATCCATGAAATGATCAACTGTATAATGATGAAACCCATGTGATATGGATGAAGTTCAGGAAAAATCTACTAAATGGGCCGTGAACCATAGCTCTGCTTTTATGACAGGTTGTACAGTCATGTTTGACACAACAAAGAAGAATTATTGTGTAATGCAATTTTTTTCTTAACTTGCTTGGTATTTCTCTTGTGCGGTGTTTTTGAGTGTTTACAAATGAAAGGAGGTGCAGTAGGAGTGTGTTACTAACCCCAAAACAGCAAAGAGCAATTTGGATGGAGATGTGTGTTCAAGTGCATACTTATGTAAGCCTTTCCTGCTAATTTGCACATGAGCAGATTATGATTTGTTATCTTACAGTGAGAAGTGGAAATCACTTCTCATTGTAAGATAACAAATCATCATCATCATTAAGTGATATTTGACAGTACACGGTGTTAGGCACTTAGGAAGAAATATACTGCTTTATGGCCTGGCTCACCTGTGGCAGACAATTATGAAGACTGTGATGGCAATGATGAAGACTACCCCTGCAGCAGCAGAACCAATAATGAGGGGGAGTTTCTCTTGGATACTGGAGTTATATTCTTCTACAGGTCAAAAGACAGAAAACCAATAAATGTGTAATTTTCTATTACAGATGAGTGTCTGTATTTGAAAATTAACCATCCATGGCTAGCTGGTGTGCATTATCTATAAACAAGATTTATCTCTGACAAAGACAATCTATGAGGAAAATTTTATTGGACTTCTGAAAGCAAGGGCACCTGAAAAAAGCTCTGTCTTCTCCACAACCATTACATTTAGCTGACTAGTAAATCTGCTTCACAATCCTACCTTCAGTCATGGTTTGGAAGTACATTTTGCCACTAAAGCGTCCAAATCCAGCAACAGTTCGAGCCCGAACCTGAAAGGCATAGATTGTTCCAGGTTTCAAGCTTCGTATGACCGCAGTGTTAGTCTGACTCCTTGTTACAGATGAGTTCCATGCTGCCTGGTTCTGAAACGCAAGCATCAGCAATTAAATATCTGAAAATAATCACACAAATGTAAAGCATCTAAACTATAAATTGAGACCAAATGCATTTAATCTAATCAGCCATTTGAACATCTGATTATTGACTGTATGAGAGATCATCCCCATTTCAAAGCAGGCTATTCTTATTTGTTAACTGTAATGTGCTAGTCAAGCCACTTATCCACTTCAGAAATCACTACAAGATCTGTTGTCAGGGCTCACAGCCAGCTCATTTCTGTGTTTGGGATTCTCAAGTGTCAAATTTTACATTTTTTGCACGTCCTCCAACAGCTTCACATAAAACATAACCAGACCTCAGCATACCATCAACCAACCGAGTCAAGATGCACTTGAGCACTTTTTCAAAATCATTGCATGCTTTACTGCACAGAGTTGAAGGCAGAATGGGAGGTGGGTTTACCATGGCTTTTGTTGGCAGCTTGAAAGGTTGCCCAAGAAAGTTAAGGATTTAGCTTTTATGAACTGGGTATACACTGTCATCTGTCAAAATGCCTAACAAATGTTTCTTGAAACCATATCTTATCATGCGAGTATTCCTTTGGATAAGACTGCCCAAACTTGTTTCTAGCAGCAAATAATTCCGGGTCAGTATTAAAGAGCAGGAATTTTCTGTTGAAAGGATATTGCGATCACAACTAAGGAATTTGTGAGCAGGTAAATTATTGCTATTGTCAATTATTGTCAAATGTGGGGGAAGTTTGGCTCTTATCACCACTCATTTACCTTCTCGTAGTAGTGCAGTTCATAGTCCAGGATAACTCCATTGGGCTGGTCAGGCTGGGACCAGGAAAGAGTGATGCTATTAGGGGTTCTGCTGACCTGGTGGATGATGGATACTGCTGATGGTGCTGAGAACAAAATAAGGTAAGAAAAATACTGACAGGCAAATAGGCTACTGAAACTATGACTACTGAAATAGAAGGTTGTGGTTCTATTGATGATTAATTATCAAATCATGTAGCAGTCATCCCATCTAAAACACTGGGTTAGCCTCACCAGCCTGGTTGGTGGTGATGTTGACAGATATGTACTGTGGGGAATAAGGACTCTGGTCAGACACTCCATTGACAGCTTGTATTTCAAAGGTGTACTGGGTGTGAGCCAAGAGATCACTGATATGGACATGGGTGTCCATCAGTCCCAGCTGCCGTGGGACAAATTGCACATTGTCTCCACATCGAGTGCAGCCACCCCGCCCACTGCCACAGCTCTTACATATGATGTTATAGACAACGTCCTCTCGGCCACCACCCTCCTGTGGTGGGCTCCACTCCAGTAGCAGAGAGGTCTCATTCACCATGGAGATGATGTTTTGTGGAGCTGATGGAACAGCTGTAAGAGAAAGTGAAAAAACTAAATTAGACTGGTAATATACTTCAAAAAGCATTTGAGGAATTAATTAAAAGACAAGCTTCTCTTGTCTGTTCTGGATATATTTTCAACATGTGCCACTTAACCATTCATACAATGGGGCAGGTCGTTCAACAAAAACTCATCTCCAACATCTTAAACATTTTTAAGTATCCTGGTTTCTTCATTATCTCTTGAGGAATGTGAACCTAAGTTTATCTTAGGTTAAAGGTTAAAAATCAAAGATTAAAGGTCAAAAGCCAGATGTAGTTTTATAGTCCTAGGTGATATCTGACTGACCATCTGGATAGAGGTACTTCCTTGTCTAGGAGTAGGCTGGGTTTTGGAGATAAGAAATCATATATAGGGACAGTAGTTTGGGCTGAAGTGAGAGTGGCCTCACATTCAGCACCAGAGACTCCCTCAGATTTGGTGGGTTTTTGACACCGTTCTTTTTTGTAATAAAAACATTTTATACACAAGTGAAGACGTGTCAGAGATGGTCACTTCTTTTCATCAGCACATCAAGAAATAACATCAAGAAACAACAATTTGCTGACCAAATTTGGAATGGCTGCAATTAACCTGCTAGGAGGAGCAGATCAAAATGTTAAACACGACATACTGGACGCTTTGAGTGTCAGAGAATATAAGCATATAGATGTGTTCTGGCCGGGATCCTTATCAAACTGTGCTGAGACCGTCTGTGTCTACAGGTGCCATTGCTTTCCGGTTACTGCTTATCACTTCTGGTTTTGTTATGCTGCTTCTCTCAACTTACCTATACCTGGTTAATTTAGCCATTTCTCATTGATACTTTGACTAGCTAACTGTTTCTAACTTATTCAACACAAGCGGCCACAGTTGTGTTTTTCTTTAGCGACTCTCGCCAATTCTTGCTGTTTACACGCTGATCAGATCTGCTATCTTATCTCATCTTAGTAATTAGCCAAGGCTTCTTTCTCTCCTTCAACCTTTCCTGCTCCTTGTGCTCAATGCTCAGTTATTCCTCTGCCTCATTTAATAAAAACCGAATTCCGAGTTTCGAGTTTTTATCTGAGTTAGTGCTCAGTACAGATACAGTCATTATTTATGTAGATGTTGCCAGTGACAGCCTTAGTTACACATTTAGTTCATTATTGGACTCAATTGGCAAGGCAAGGCAATTTTATTTGTATAGCCCATTTTTACAAACAGTTTGTCTCAAAGGGCTTTACATAGCATCATAACAACATCCTCTGCCCTTAGACCCTCACATCGACTGAGGAAAAACTCAAAACAAAAACCCTTTTAACAGGGGAAAAAAAGAGAAACCTCATGGTGAGCAACAGAGGAGGGATCCCTCACCCAGGACGGGCAGACGTGCAATAGATGTTGTATTTGGCTTTTCTCAACATGTAAATGAACCCACTCACTGTTTTAATCACACCCTCGATCTTGTTCCAACACATGGCATAGAAACTGAACATCTAATAATATTTCCTCAAAACCCTCTTTTGTCTGTTTTTTTTAATAACGTTTGAGTTTACAACAATGGACCACACAACTACAGTAGGTGTCTATCTGATGATGCTGTAGCCAAATTTAAGGAGAAAATTCCATCGTTATTTACTCCAATGCCATGTGTAAATACAATGGAGGATAGCTACCATATCCTCACCCCTACAGAGGTTAATGACATTGTGGATAGTGCTACTGCCTCATTGTGTACAACGCTCAATACTGTTGCCCCTCTGAAAAACAAGGTAGTGAATCAGAGTAGGCTACCTCCATGGTATAATTGCCAAATTCAGGCTTTAAAGCAGACTTCTCGAAAACTTGAAAGGAAATGGCATTCCACCATGATAGCAGAATTTCTCCTAGTCTGGAAAGAAAGTTTATTACATACAAGAAGGCCCTCCATAATGCCAGAAACCCCTACTTCTCATCATTAAGAGAAGAATATAATTACAACTTCAGGTTTCTTTTCAGTACTGTAGCCAGGCTGACAGAGACATTCAGCTCTAGTGAACCAACTATTCCTTTAACTCTCAGTAGCCATGACTTTGAGTTTCTTCACAAATAAAATTGCAATTATTAGAGGAAAAACCTCCTGCCCACAACTGGCAATGATCTACTGTCCAATACAGTAACTGCAATCAACTGCAACACCTGTTCTGCATTTGGACTCT
Source organism: Rachycentron canadum (assembly GCA_038496675.1). Taxonomy (NCBI): domain Eukaryota; kingdom Metazoa; phylum Chordata; class Actinopteri; order Carangiformes; family Rachycentridae; genus Rachycentron; species Rachycentron canadum. The sequence continues at coordinate 21,976,703 of CM076651.1, forward strand.
TTTTCACCTTTAAATCTCTTAGCTCTTAGCTTCCATAGTGTCATCATCAAAATCATAAACTTGTCTTTTGGACTCCATACCAGGCTGTCTAAAGATGTTTAAGGACATTTTACCATTAATTAGCACTCCTATTTTACTTCTGATCAATTTGTCTTTGTCAATAGGCTATGTACTGCAGACTTGAAACCTTTTTTGCAGGAATTAAACATTTACTTAAAAAAAACCCTACCCTTGCACCAGATATTTTAGCCAATAATAGACCCATATCTAATCTCCCTTTCATTTCTAAAATCCTTGAAAAAGGTGTTGCAAACCAATTATGTGATCATCTGCATAGGAATGTTTTTTTTTTTTTGTTCTTTGTTCCTCAGGACTCACAAGTCTCTAGGACAGCCTTCTTCCACCTGCGCAATATTATGAAAATTAGAAACATCCTGTTTCAAAAGGATGCGGAAAAACTAGTCCATGCATTTGCTACCTCCAGACTGCACTACAGTAATTCACTATTATTAGGAGGTCCCAAAAACTCAAGTGAAAAGCCTTCAGTTAATTCAAAATACTGCTGCACGAGTACTGACATGAACTAGAAAAAGACCAGCGTTAGCTTCTCTACACTGGCTCCTGGTAAAATTCAGAATAGAATTTAAAATCCTTCTTACATACAAAGCCCTTAATGACCAAGCTCCATTGTATCTTAAAGAGCTCATAGTTCCCTATCATCCTAGTAGACCACTTTGCCTGCTAAATGGAGGTTTACTCGTGGTTCCAAGGCTCCTCTTCTCTGAAATCAGCTCCCAGTGTTGGCCCAGAAGGCAGACACCCTCTCTACATTTAAGATTAGGCTTCAAACTATCTTCTTTGACAAAGCTTAGTTAGGGCTAAGATCAGGTGACCCCGAACCATCCCTTAGATATGCTGCTGTAGGCCTAGACTGCTGGGGGATACTCTGAGGACCTCTCTCTCTCTCTTTGCCCCTCTCTTTCTGCCTGTCCCTTCCCCCCTTCTCCTTCCCTTTCTTTTTCATGCAATTATATCACACTACTTCATATCATTAACTTTGTTATCCCTGTAATTTGTGCTTTTCCCTTCTGTCCTCTCTCTCCCTGTCCTCATTCTACAGATACAGAATCACAGCTGCCCCCATGTTCCTCAACACCTTCTGCTGCAATAATTATTTTTAATTTCAATATTAACACTACTATTATTGCGTCCTTTATTATTTAACTTAATGTTATTTACCATTCTTATTAGTATCACTCACTGCCATCATCATTAATTACCCTTTACATCTGTATACCATTGCGCTCTCTTTTCTCCTGCTCTCGTACACTCTCTCCCTCTCTCTCTCGCTGTTTCTTCCTCTCACTCAACCCAACCAGTTGGGGTTAGCCACTGTCACTAAGTGGCAAGGTCATGGTGGGATTTGTTGGGTCAATTTAAATAATTCTCTAAGAGTTTGGTCTAGACCTGCTCTATATGTAAAGTGTCTTCAGGTAACTTTATGATTTGGTGCTACTTTAGGGAAAATAAGTATTGAACGTGTCAACATTTTTCTTAGTAAATATATTTCTATATTTTCTATATTTTATTGAATATATATTATATGTATACAGTCAAGCCCGAAATTATTCATACCCCCGACAAATTTTGACTTAGTTATTTTTACTCAACCAGCACGTTTTTTCTTGATAATAAAACAATGTGCAAGAGGCATCATTGTGGAATTTCATACCCTAAACTGTCACAGTCTCTGGAAAAAATCCAAAGTTCTATACCATTTCAAATAGTCCAAGCTGTTCTAAAGCATCCTAATTACCCTGATTTATTGGGAACAGCTGTTTTAATCAACTCAACAGGTGAAAAACAGCAGCTCTCTGCAGTTGGTCAGCCATGGCTAAGACAAAGGAGCTCACTGAGGACCTACGGCTGTGCATTGTGGCTGCTCACAAGTCAGGAAAGGGCTATAAGGCCATATCTAAATGTTTTCAAGTTGCAGTGGCTACAGCGCAAAGTATTAAAAAATACAAGATGTTCCGCACTGTGGAAAATCTCAGAGGATGTGGTCGGAAGCCAAAAGTGACACCTGTGCTGGCCGGGATGATGGTGAGAGAGGTGAAAAAGAAGGATCCAAGGATCACTACCAAGGCCCTCCTGGTGAATCTTGGCTCTGCTGGTGGCAATGTCTCAAGGCAGACAGTCCAACAGACACTGCACACCGCTAGGTTCCACGGACGCAGACCAACGAGAATGCCACTTCTCCAGATAAGGCCTGCTTTTGCAAATGCTCATCTGGACAAAGAAGACTTCTGGTCTTCTGTTTTGTGTGTGTGTGTCTGTCCTGAGAACACCATTGTCAAACATGGTGGTGGGAACCTAATGCTCTGGGGGTGTTTTTCAGCCAATGGAACAGGGAACTTAATCTCAGTAAATGGCACCATGAGAAAAGAGCAATACATCAAGGTTCTCAACAACATCAAGCAGTCTGCAGGAAAAACTTGGCCTTGGGCACCAGTGGACATTTCAGCATGACAACGACCCAAAGCGCACAGCAAAAGTGGTGAAGAAATGGTTAGCAGACAAAAACACTAACACTTTGCAGTGGCCCAGCCAGAGTTCTGACTTGAATCTAATTGAGAATCTGTGGAGGGAGCTAAAGATCAGGGTGATGGCAAGGAGACCTTCCAACCTGAAAGAGTTGGAGTTCATCACTAAAAATGAATGGGCAAAAATACCACTGGAGACATGCAAAAAGCTGGTTTAGCAATTATAGGAAGTGTAATAGCCAATAAAGGCTTTTCTATTGATTTATTGAGAAGGGTATGAATATTTTTGGACATGCCACTTTGTTCAAATGTAATTAAAAACTGAGAAATATATATATATATTTTTTTTCTACAATGATGTCTCTTGTACATTGTCTTATCTTCTGGGAGATGCCTGTGTCATTTCCAATCAAGAAAAAACTTGGTTGACTAAAAGTGACTTTAAGTCAAAATTTGCCTGGGGTATGAATAATTTCGTGTGTGTGATTTGGTGGAAAATGTTGCAGTGAAAACCTAGTATTTCAGAATGAGACTAATGGAAACACTCACACAGAACCAGCTAATAGTCAATATCACATGTGGGCACAAAGGAGTGACTTGATGATTTATTTTGATTTGATTTATTATACTTCTCTGCATGAGCACTATAATCCTAAAAAATAATCCTGACTTTTCTGTTTTCTCTCTGTATCATGTCCCTGCCCTATATTTCCCTTGCAGCTTGTGTATCAGGTTTCTTTAAGGTTGCACAGGGAGACCACAAATGTCTGCAGTGCCCTATTAACAGTCGAACCACAAGTGATGGAGCAACTAATTGTGTCTGTCGCAACAACTACTACCGCACTGACTCCGACCCTCCACAGATGCCCTGCACCAGTACGTATATCAATATGGCAATACGTAATGTTCTTACATCTTGTACATCAATTTGCTGTGGAATTGTTCCCTTTCATCCAAGCACCGAGTTCACAGTATTATGAAGCCAATAGAACTACCTAAGATGCAAGGCACTTCAGTGACAAGCGGAGCACACTGTTTGTATTGTTCAAAAGTGACAATTATATATACATTTTTTTTTAGGGCCCAAGCACTGAGGGTGTACAGACACAACTGACACTGTGTTGTTTCTTAAAAGGGCATGAGCACTAGCGAGGACCCTATTGAAACTGTATTGTTTCTTTTCATTGATCTTCTTCACAGTCACAGCGGAGAACAGAAATAGCTCTTGAGTGACATCATTTGATTTACATGACATTTTCATTAACTAAAACTAACATACAGACACAATGTATGTCATTGTTTTGTGGTCCCTGGCTCCACCTGGTGGACACAATTAAGAATGCAACTATAAATGCAGTATGTGACGTCTGCCACCACACAGTCTGTTAACCAGCCTAGAGTTGCGAAGGTCTGTTGTGAACGCTGCTTGCAGCTTTACTGGGACCCGTACTCTATTGCTGTTGTTTCTTCTAATTATTATTATTGTCAATAAAAGGGCTTTTTGTGGCCAATCCCATGTTCAAAAAGGCATGAAATTTTGCACATGTGGCAGGCCTGGCAAAAATTTACATATTGTATGGGTCCAGACATGGGTGAGGTATAAAATGGTTCGATACAGCCCCCTTGAAAGTTTCAAAGGTGCCTTTCCTTACCCCATTGCTTTCACCAACTTGCATGGAAAATGGTAGGCTCCTAGAACATACCAAAACTTATTTAAAAGTCTCTTGCACCCATAGTCTAAACCCAATAGGAAGTCTGCCATTTTGAATTCAATTTTGGCACAGTTTTTGCAATTTGAGGCTCTGGTCAGTCTTGTCTTAAAAAAAAAAAAATCATCAAATCATAACAAAGTTACCTCAAGGTACTTTACATATTGAGCAGGTCTAGACCAAACTCTTTATAAAGTTACAACACCCAACAAATCCCACCAGGAGCAAACACTTGGCAACAGCGGCAAGGAAAAACGCCCTTTTAAGAGGCAGAAACCTTGGGCAGAATCAGGCGCGGGGTGGGTGGCCATCTGCCTCGACTGAGAGAGAGCAATAGGAGAAGGAGAGAGAGCGACAGAGAGCAGGAAGAACATAGAACATAATATAATACAAGCAAAACATAGAGATGTAAAGATTATTAATGGTGATTGCAATGGCTGATACTAATAATAATAGTACATTAGTAAATAACATCTGTAAGGTAAAATAGAGGAAGTAATAATAGTAAAAGTGGCATCCTCGTTGGTCTGCGTCCGTGGAACCTAGCAGTGTGCAGTGTCTGTTGGACTGTCTGCCTTGAGACGTTGCCACCAGCAGAGCCCAGATTCACCAGGAGGGCCTTGGTAGTGATCCTTGGATCCTTCTTTTTCACCTCTCACTATCATCCTGGCCAGCACAGGTGTCACTTTTGGCTTCCGACCACATCCTCTGAGATTTTCCACAGTGCGGAACGTCTTGTATTTTTTAATACTTTGCGCTGTAGCCACTGCAACTTGAAAACATTTAGATATGGCCTTATAGCCCTTTCCTGACTTGTGAGCAGCCACAATGCACAGCCGCAGGTCCTCAGTGAGCTCCTTTGTCTTAACCATGGCTGTCCACAAACCAACTGCAGAGAGCTGCTGTTTTTCACCTGTTGAGTTGATTAAAACAGCTGTTCCCAATGAATCAGGGTAAGTAGGATGCTTTAGAACAGCTTGGACTATTTGAAATGATATAGAACTTTGGATTTTTTCCAGAGACTGTGACAGTTTAGGGTATGAAATTCCACAATGATGCCTCTTGCACATTGTTTTATTATCAAGAAAAAACGTGCTGGTTGAGTAAAAATAACTAAGTCAAAATTTGTCGGGGGTATGAATAATTTCGGGCTTGACTGTATACATATAATATATATTCAATAAAATATAGAAAATATAGAAATATATTTACTAAGAAAAATGTTGACACGTTCAATACTTATTTTCCCTAAAGTAGCACCAAATCATAAAGTTACCTGAAGACAATTTACATATAGAGCAGGTCTAGACCAAACTCTTAGAGAATTATTTAAATTGACCCAACAAATCCCACCATGACCTTGCCACTTAGTGACAGTGGCTAACCCCAACCGGTTGGGTTGAGTGAGAGGAAGAAACAGCGAGAGAGAGAGGGAGAGAGTGTACGAGAGCAGGAGAAAAGAGAGCGCAATGGTATACAGATGTAAAGGGTAATTAATGATGATGGCAGTGAGTGATACTAATAAGAATGCAAAATAAGTAAATAACATTAAGTTTAATAATAAAGGACGCAATAATAGTAGTGTTAGTATTGAAATTAAAAATAATAACTAATAATAATTATTGCAGCAGCATATGTTGAGCAGGAAAATGGGGCAGCTGTGATTCTGAAATGCAGAATGAGGACAGGAAGAGAGAGGACAGAAGGAAAAAGCACAAACTACAGGACTACAGGAGAGATAAGACACAAAGTTAATGACAATTAATGACACGTAGTAGTGTCATAAATGCATGAGGGAGGGAGAGCAAGAGCAAGAGAGAGACAAAGAGACCACAGTGCTTATGTCACAATAGTTCAGATTTCTGCATCTCATAAAGGCCAGTTGATTGAATAGATATATACTGGGACTTAGTCAGATACTGTCAGTTCTGTTGTCCACAAGGTAATGTAAGGTAAGAATGTAGGGCAGAGTAGATTACTACAGATTACACAAAACAATACAAAAATATTTCTGGCATTTTTGTGGACTAAATAAAAATGGAATTGTTCAATATCTATGCCACATGTCAAAAGATTAGGGACATGATTACAACATAATATACACTTACTGGCCACTTTATTAGGTACACCTGTTCAACTGCTTGTTAGGGCAAATATCTAATCAGCCAATCACTGTGAGCTGTATAGATAATTGATGAGTGGATGGACAATCAAAAAAGTCCTTCAGTTTTTGCCCCAGTGCTTACCCCAATCAAAGGTAGACATCTTTGGCATTTGGGGAATCCCCTAAAGGTCAAGTTCAACATTCTTTGGTAATACTCTTTATCACGACCTGAACATGTGTAGTAAGGTTTATGATTAGTAAGTCAAACAGTTAATAAGTCACGGTGGTGAGAGAGGCCACCATGATGGAATTTTAGCCAATTTCAATGGAATCTGGCTGATTCTCTCTAATGAACACACAAATTGGCGCATGTGCCTGTAATAGGGGTTCAAGCCTGAGGGGACTGGGGGCCATGCATGTAAGGCAGCGTGACACCCTGTTGTTTTCATTTTCAATTCTATATTGTTGAAAGTCATGCTGGAGAGATTATGGGGTGCTTTTGGTAAGGTTGGTACAATATTAATTCCTGAAAAATTGGTGGCGATTGTTTAAAGTGGGCATGGCCTACTGTGAAAAAACATTGCACCTTTATGACTTCATAAATTCACAATAACCCAATCACCCTTGGTCCTAGAGAGATGGAATTTGTTCTAGTTATTCGCTGAATTGTGTAACATATGCCTCACTACAACCCATGGTCAGTTCTGAAGTAACTTACTTCATATTCTTCAGAATAAGCAAGCCATTTTTCATCAATGTATCCATGAGCTTTAAATGCTACCAATACAAGTGGGCCCTGAGCTATTACAGAAAATCTACATTCCTAACACATTTCACCTTTAAAATGTCAATAATGCAAAACAAATCACCTGTACGCCCTACAGACCTCAATTCTTTAAAACACGTCTACACACTTGTAACAACTTTTACTCAGACTTACCACAACTGAAAGTCACTGAAATATATGTTATATCTATATATGAAGGAAATCTTTAAATTACAATTACATACAGTCCTAAAAAGGGTAATTACAATTACTCCAACACATCATATATCCTAACTGTATCACTAACCCAATAAATAATTTAGATCTAAATACCAATATGATGAAAATTTTTTACTCTCCAAAATATGTTATCTAAATAAATTTCATCTAGACTTTAATGTATGTACAATAGTTATATTAGTTGCCTAAAATAAAGCACACAAACCCCTTCATCATAATTCTTCTAGCCATCTCATGTATAAAACCATATACTTTCTATACAGATTCTTAGAAACAAAAATGCTAAATGTGGTTGTATATACAATGTTGTCAATTGGCTCTCAATGCTGCCTTGCATGCAAGGCCATCAGGCTGCCTGGCCCCCCAGCCTTTGACCCTAATAATAATAATAAAGATGGGTACAAAAAGAATAAGGAATGGTTAGCACTGTTGCCTCACAGCAAAAAGGTTCTTGGTTCAAACCTCAGGCCTTTCTGTGGAGATTGCATGTTCTCCCTATGCCTGCATGAGTTCCCTCTGAGTACGCTGGCTTTCTCCCATTGTCCAAAGACATGCACATTTAGGTTAATTGGTGACCCTAGATTGCCCATAGCTGTGAATTTATAAAGTTTGGTGCAGTTAGGACTATTTACCTTGGGAGGAGATTCTGGGCTGGAGAAACGAATCAATATCACTTTCCTGTTTCTAAGAAACTATTGATACCAAATCTCCAACTGCTCTGTGCCCATGCACACAAGACTGTTCTTGTACTTTAGAGCTTTTGTAGTATGAGTTCGTATTGTGCATATACTTGGAAAAATTGTGCTGTACCTGATAGAAACTGAGATCTTCTGAAGTAAAGCATCTTTTCATACTTTCAGTATCTGTGGAAAAACTCCAAATCTGAGCCAGCTACAACAGCCTGATAACCCAGTGTGCTGCTGGGCTGCTGAATTGTACTGATTTTGGTGACCTCCAAGTGTTTCATCACTGAATGGCACGCCATTCAGCGAGTCTTGTCAAGACAAGACAACAGAGGTCCAAATACTTCGCTGGATAAGTGAAACACTTGCCTTGCTAATGGTAACTAGTAGAAGTCAGAAGAAGAATCATCATTTACCTTTCTATGATTACATGTACATGTTATTACATGAACATGAATTTCACTGCAATGCACCTGTGCTGTAACAAGTTTTTAAGCAAGTTTAACTGCCCCTAGCGGCGAGCGGTGAGTTAGGCTTCCCTTGCTCATGAATCAGGCAGGTTTTGGTTCATGCAAACAGACCTTTTTACAATCATCAGACGTCTGTTTAGCTTTCATCTTCTGTGGATTATCTGTATGTACATCCTTCATTTTGCCAGTGGCTTTAATTGGATTTCTGAGGTTTATATTTCACTGACTATAAGAACAATGTATTGATTTTGCATTTGTGCTTTGTTATAGTTTCACATCTTCATATGTTATTAACCTCTGGACTACTATACTACGTCTCCAGAGTTGTGATGTATTGAGGATGTTGACACTTGCTGTCGAAGAGACAGTACAGCACCCAATACTTGCTATCATTTATTATTGTGGTGGACCAAGAATCCTGTGTGCATATTCCTTGACCGACGTGGCTAGTGAAAAGGACTCAATTATAGTTATCACTAAAATTTCACTTGATTGGTAAAAAAAAAAAAAAAAGGTACAATTCTGCTATGACAACAAATTATGAGAATTAACCTTAAGTGCAGCAGTAATAGTAGTAGAGCAGCAGTGGCAGGCCCATACCTCTGCAGACTGTACTGTTGTCCACTGCCTCATACCCAGCTTTGCACATGCATCGCCCAATGGGTACCATCCACTCCCCATTCCCATTACAGTACAGTTTAATGGGTACATCCACCTCCTCCCCATTGGGAACACACACCCCTCTGGCTGTAACCAGTGAGGTGCTCTCTGCTCCAGACAGAGTCTCAGGAAAGACAGCGCCATTCTGAATCACTCTGGCACATTTTCGGTAAAAGACTCGGACAGCAATGAGTGACATGCAGGCGCCGTAATCCTGGAACGCAAGGTAGAAGCCATTGCGTGAAACAGGTCCAAAACTCCGGACTTCACTGTTAATCTTCATGATGCGACCACCAAGATCAACCTGGGAGAAGCTTTCATCAGCTGCTATAGTGTCCACTTTCACCCAGGGGTTTTCCATCCACGGTGGGGTTGATTTAGTAGCCATGTCTGAGTCAGACTCATAATAGTACAGGTTGAAGGTCTCCTTGCAGGAGCCAGGGACATTGGGTATAGAACTGCAGTCTCGGACTGAGAACTTCATCTGGACATGGATGCGCTGAGCCCCACGGCGGCGGATGTATTTGGTGCGTACCCAGTTGTTCTGGCTGCCATCAAAGACATTGCACACCTGGTATGTTCGGATGGTGTTCATGTGTTCATCATAGCCGCTAACTTCTTCCCACTAAAAGAAAGACAAAAAATAAAACTACTGATGACAGTGACAACACAACAGACAAATACAAAACTGCCAATAATTTCACAGTAGTAGTTATTAAGGGCAACTAGATGTCCAAACCAAAACGCCAAATCTACTGTTCAGAAATATAAGAAAGCATTTCATATACATTTTAAACACCACTAAATGATTTGTCAAAGGTGAGTAATCATTTTAAGAAGCAGAATTTCTACCTGCTACCTGTAAGACCTGGGTTTTATTCCCAACTGAAGCATGTATATAGAAAGTGAAGTAGAACAAAAAGTGTCTTCATTCATTCATTAACACATAAATGCTGAATACACCTTTTTTTGTCCTTGAACTCTTTTTTTTTTGTTTGCCTTTTTTTTTTTGTGATAGACAGTGAGAGAGAAACATGGGATCAAATGCAGCAAAATGCCACAGGCTGGATTCAAACTGCTGTAGAAAGAGCATAATAGGCATGTGCTCTACCAGACAAGCCACACAAACTGCTGTAATGTGTCAGAACATGTGGTGCAGTGCGCATTGGTTCATGTTTATGTACAACATGATAACAGCAGTGGAAAAGCAAAAGGTAGAGGCACTTATTTATATTCACTAACAAACTAGTATCAATCCAACTGATTCAAACAATCTTCCAAAGAGAGATGTAGTATCGGTGGTATTGATAATTTGTGGAACGACCTGCTCATTCCTATCAGCCACATCTTTCAGTATGAGTCTGACCCTGACTCAAATAAGAATGTGTTGTGACCAAAATCAGAGACTACCAGAGGTATCAGAATGGCAAGCATAATTGGCATTTTCTATTTGTTTATGTTTATAATATCACAACTGGCAGTGCCTGAAACCATGTTAGTGGTATTGCGAACTCTGGCTCTCTGTAGTGACATGGTTTTGAGATTATTTTGCCCCTATTCTGTCCATACAAGTGAAGGAATTAGTTCCATAGCTTTAATGACATATGGATACCTGTGTTCTGGCCTGAGGATAATGGGATTTGGGCCATTCTGCATCCACTAGGTGGTACTTTTCTTATTACACTGAGTAGTTAATGAATCTACATCTATCCTCTTTTGGAATCACTTGCAGAAGCATTGTCTAAAAGCACAATATTAATAAAATGTCTATGATTGCATTGTTGCTTATTGTATATTTTGTGGGAATTATTAGATTAGGCCATGTTTTTGTCTCATGTGCTGTTCATTGCAAAACCATGTAACTTGTTGTCATATACTAAGTTATATTTAATAGTCATATGTCATATATGTATGTATATATTAATGAGGATTATTATGTGCATCATTGTGTTTTTTTTTTTTCATCATTCGTTTTTCATTTTTCGTTTTACTCCATTCGCATACTGTCTTTACAGGGCAGTGGTGCTCAATAAATCCATTATTTATTGACTATGGTGAGTGGAAAGAGTTTCTGTCTATTTAAGGAAGGGGGCTCTTTGCCAAGGGCAGAACACCCAAGCTTTCTGAATATGAGACTGTCATTGGTTCACTGCAGTTCAACGTGGAAATGCGCAGTCATGGCAACTGATTATTTTTCTCATGATATGTCTTGTATTATATAAAAATTATCATCATGGACATGTTAACAAGGGTGAACATTTGATTTTCATTGTAGGGGGTCTTGGAGACCAAATTACAATTTGTTTGGTCCGAATTAGTTTCTTTTACATGCTGTTCAAATCTCTCCAGGTTTAGGAAGTGTGTCAAGTTTTATGTCTGTAAAAAATATAAAATTGTGGGGGCAACTGATTATAGAGAAAAAAAATGTAATTGAGGTTGGTGACCTCTGCCCAGAGACTATAGAGCTATCGCTTTTGTAAATCCATCGCCAGATGAACACATTCACTGTGCCTCTGGGCAAGAACACTCAAGTAAAAGCAGTTCCGTTGTTAGCATCAGCCTCTGTCTTCTCAGTTGAAACACACCATTTAATTGACTGCTAAGTGTACCTGGAGAGCAAATTATTTTAATAACAGTGAATTTGAGGTTTGTGAAATTGTGTGATGCCAGAAGATTTATGGTCATAAATCACTTAAGTGGGGGGACGGTAGTGAGCAGTGCATCAAGTAGACATGCATCTCCGTGCCAAACTGTAAGATTCATATTTCGATTCATCTTGCATTTTACTTAATTTGTACTGGAAACTTTCCTGATAAAACTTCCAATCTTCAGTGGTTATCAACCGGGCTCACCAGACTCTGGAGGTGCCACCTCTGGAGGATGCCAGGCCCCATGCCATCATTGCCCGTGTCCACTTCTATTGGGAGAGAAAGCTTGTTCTGCTGCTATGGAGGGATCGGCAGATGGAGTATAAAGGCACCAGGGTTATCCTTCCGGACTACACACCAGACTTAATGCAGCAACAACACAAAATCAGCAAGGCTTTGAGCACATTGCAGGAGCTTGGTATGGAACACAGCCATAGCAAAATTTTGATCAAATATTAGGGCCAGTTCAAGGTTTTTACTGCATCTAAATGCTAACTAAAGAAGGCATCCTGAGAACTTTGATGACACTTAGTGTGTCTATACAAAGGATTGCTACACCATCAAATTTTTTCAGGCACTCAGATATGTCAGTCAAGATGGCATATGTGAAGGGGCTAGAGCAGAGCTGAGGGGGCTAGAGCAGAGGAGAGGTGAGAAGATTTAGCATAAGCTGTCACAACTTTGCAGTGGGTATTGGATCCACAGCTGCCACACCAGATGCATGGAGTTTTGCTGCAAGACGCATCATATGGAAAAAATTGCAGAGATAGCGGATCTCTAGATCATATATGCATAATCTGTTAACATAGATGCGCGTACAGTGTGTCTCCTAGAACGTTGCAAAAAAAAAAAGCACAGCAGTTTAAACTGGCCCTTCTCCGCTTGACTCAAGCCAGCTGGTAGGAGTAGGAGACTCCACACATTCTCAGGATCCTGGCTGTCCTGGTACTGATGAAAAGGATCCAGTGAATGGCTATTCTGCTAATGCTTGCTTATGGGGCTGATCCACACTTACTACCAATACTGTTTCTAACACCCCTTGAAAGACACAGTGAGCTCCACTCGACATTCCACTTACATGCAGCAATCTGTCTTTATGGAGCTTTCACTGACCAGACATGCAGACCTGCAGTAGCCTTCTTTAGTTTGCCTCTACAAATGACTGTTGGATGTAATCAAATGAGCCATAACAGGGAGGCCTGAGCAGAAGACTGGGAGGAGGGCCTGGCTGCTCTCTCAATTGAATATACTGATGAATTCACTTTAAACTCTTACAGACAGCTTACAGATACAGACAGCACTCCTCTAAATATAAACTAAAAGTAAAATATTTGAATCAGTTTCTCAAAAGCGTCTCTCTCTCTCTCTCAGAGAATGAACAGAAGAGAAATCAAAATCAAATAATTAACTTGCCTTCTAAACAGCATCAATTCTTCTAGGTACACTTGCACACAGTTTTTGAAGGAACTCCTTCTGTCTATTCATGTAATTTGAGACAGACTTAATGATGTTGATCAGGGCTCTGTGGGGGCCATACCAATCACTTCCAGGATTTCTTGTTCTTCTTTGTGCTAAAGATAGTTCTTAATGATATTGGCTGTATGTTTGGGGTCGCTATCCTGCTGCAGAACAAATTTGGGGCCAATCATATGCCTCCCTCATGCTATTGCTTGATGGATAAGTATCTGCCTGTATTTTTCAACATTGCGGACACCATTAGTCCTAATCAAATCTCCAACTCCATTTGCAGAAATGCAGCCCCAAAATTGCAAGGAACCTCCACCATGCTTCACTGTTGCCTGTAGACACTAATTATTGTACCGCTCTCCAGCCCTTCAGTGAACAAACTGCCTTCTGCTACAGCCAAATATTTCAAATTTTGACTCATCAGTCCAGAGCAACTGCTGCCATTTTTCTGCACCACAGTTCCTATGTTTTTGTGCATAGTTGAGTCGCTTGGCCTTGTTTCCATGTCGGCAGTATGGATTTTTGGCTGCAACTCTTCCACCAAGACCACTTCTGGCCAGACTTCTGCGGACAGAAGATGGGTGTACCTGGGTCCCACTGGTCTCTGCTAGTTCTGAGCTGATGGCACTGCTGGACATCTTCCATTTTCGAAGGGAAATAAGCTTGATGTGTTTTTCATCTGCTGCACTAAGTTTCCTTGGCCCATTTCTTTTTGCTTCTTCAAAAGAGCTTGAACAGTACATCTTGAAACCCCAATCTACTTTGAAATCTTTCTCTGTGAGAGAACTTGCTGATGCAGTATAACTACCTTGTTGCTGTGCTCAGTCTTCCCATGGTGTATGACCTGTGACATGAAACTGTCTTCCACAACCTCACCTTGGTAGCAGAGTTTGGCTGTTCCTCACCCGGTTTTAAGCCTGCTACACAGCTCTTTCTGTTTCAGTTAATGACTGTGTTTCAACCTACATGTGAAATTGATGATCATTACCACCTGTTTGGTATAACTGGTCAATCATACACCTGACTATAATCCTACAAAATCCCTGACTTTGTGCAAGTGTACCTATAAAAATTGATGCTGGTTTGAAGGCAAAGGGTAGTAAAAGGGTAGTCACCAAATATCGGTTTGATTTAGATTTTTTGTTCGCTCACTTTGCATTTTATAAATTGATAAAAATAAACAATTATTATTCATGTTTTTGAAAGCATTCTTACTTTACAGCATTTTTTCCACACCTGCCTAAAACTTTCACACAGTACGATATACCCTCCTTCAAGTTTGAGGGCTCTGCGCAGTGTCTTAGCTGTTCTTAGGACTACACGTATGCACAGAACCTTGGATGTTTTTCCTGGAATCTGCTGGAACCACTCAACCAGTTTTGGGTCACAGCCCTAAATGTTCTGATAACCATGGGGAAAACTGTTGCCTTCACTTTGTATATATTTTCTAGCTCTTTTCCCAGTCCTTGGTATTTCTTGAGCTTCTCGTGTTCCTTCTTCCTGATGTTGCTATCACTTGGGATTGCTATATTCATCAATACTTCCTTCTGCTGCTGTTTGTCCACTGCTACTATATCTGGTTGGTTAGCCATCACCGGTTTGTGCGTCTGTATCTGGAAGACTTACAGGATCGTAGCTTGGTCATTGTCGACCATGTTTGGAGATATATCCCATTGACTTCCAGCTCATACTCGGCACTGATGTTTCTGTACACTATGCCAGCCTCTTGGTTATGGCATTACCTGTATGCCCTGCTTCCTAGCATCTTACACCCTGCTGTTATGTGCTGGCTTGTTTCAGGGGCATCTCTGCACCGTCTGCATCTGAGGTCCTGCCTAGTTCGGTAGACTTGTAGCTGTCCTCAACATCTGCTATGTTGCCTTCTGGTAGTTCAATCCCTTCAGTTCTGATCATCTTCCCTCTCTTTGATACCATCTGACCACACTTATCTTGTCCGAATGACATTCCAATGTCACTGCTGTAGATCCTGGTGGATCAGATAGTGTGTCTCACACACTCCTGGTATACCACTTGATATCTTCCATGTAAAGGAGATGGCTGATGGTTGCTCTGTTTCCTACCCGGTATCCATAACCACTCTCTGCGATGATTTGATGTGTCTACTTATCTTAGGTTATGCACAATAGGCCTGTTGTGCAGAGGCAGGTTAACGGTCAGTAGTTGGATGGAATTGCTTCCCTCTGGTGATCCTTCAGGATGACTGGTTCATGTGACTGGTTCATTAATGCTGGCAGGCTTTCATAGAGTGCAGCTGGCTTCTTTAGGCAGTAGGCATGGATCATGTCAGGGCCTGGTGCTGTCCAGCTCTATATATTGAAAAATCCCAGTGGCTGGTAAAGTTTGGACTGAAAGAGAGCATAGAGGCTCTAATCATGGCACCGCAAGAACAGACCCTGAGCACAAGATCAGTAGAGGCTGTGGTCTACCACCACAGGCACAAGCTCAGATGCAGACTGTGCCACTGAAACAATCCAGCACATAATGACAGCAGGCAGGGCATACATGGAACACCATAACCAAGAAAATGGCATAGTGTACAGAAACATCTGTGTAGAGTATGGGCTGGAAGTCCCAAGGTTATAATGGGATATACCTCCAAAGGTGGTTGAGAATGACTGAGCAAAGATCCTTTAGGACATCAGATACAGACAAAGTGGTGATAGCTAACCAACTGGAAACAGCAGCAAAAGGCAGCAAAAGTGCAGCAGCAAAAGTGATAGACAGTGACTGACACAGAAAAGAGCTAAAAAGATGTGGAAAGTGAGGCAACAGTAGGCCCTGTGGTAATCAGAACACTGGGCTGTGACCCCCAAAATGCAAGAGTGGCTCCAACAGATTCCAGGGACAACATCTGAGATTTCAGTCCAGAAGAGTGCAGTCCTAGGTACGTCCTAACAGTTAAGATACCACGCAAATTCCTATCAAGCTCTGGTAGAGAACCCAGTCTTACACACACACACACACACACACACACACACACACACACACCGCCAAAGCAAGAGTAGTGGAATTTTATTGTTTATTGATGGAAAAGGAGGTTGTGATATCAAGATTGTTTATTGGAAGTGGCCAATAATCCAAAAAAGAGCTGCTAAAATGCAGTTGGTCCCTGGTGATTGCATAAGTAATTTTTCAAGCATGGGTAGATTCTGTATCAGTCAGGATGCTATTGTATACATACTGTTTGAACTTACTGTATATGCCTGTGGTCTTTTCCTTTAGTGCCAAGTGTGATCAAATCTTCCTTCAGTGATGACCCCATAAAAGCCATCCAAACAAACACCAGCAATTGCTGTCCTAGCTCTTTGAGTCAATTGCCAGCAGTGACAGTTTAAACAGGATGTGGCTTACACAAAAAGGGACATCTATTGCAGCCTCTCTTTTGTCTGTGGTTTTGGTAAAGAGCAATTGTTGGGCCTTCAAGACCAACTTATTTATCCAAGTTACTTTGTTGGAGTACAGAGCCTTTTTTTTATGTTGCATCAGTACAAGACATTTTTCAGTGAAGTCACCAGAGCTGTTGTCACACATTAATAGGTCATATGCATATTTTGCACACTGTTCCTCATGCATTTGTTTGTTCCACTCACCCCCTGTGATGGGAAGATGGCCCAGCCCAGTTCTGCAGTTGCTGTTGTTGAGTCCATTAGTACTTCTGCAGAAGACAAAAATGAAAGGGTCAGAAGTAATAGCCAATAAATTCCAAGTCCTACTGCACTGGTAAATCCACTTTTATAACTGGAGAGAGATGTAATTTTGTCCCCCTCCAAAGGAGAGAGCAACAAGAGCTGATAACAGCATTAGAAAGAACTCACATTAATCCTGGACTGTGAATGTGCCTTCAAGATAAAACTATGAAACCAGACATTTATTTACCATCAGATCTTACTCAATGCTTGTATTAAAGCGGTGTAACCCAAACCTTTTCCAATTTACCTCATTTATGAATAATATTTGAGATTTTTATATCTGAGGTTATTATTATTATTATCATTTTAAATCACTCGTATTTGTATTTTTTAGGGGTCTAAGACCGGTGGGCTTGAGGGATATGCATGCAAAGCTGCAGTGTAGGTTTCCATAGCAATAGGGTTCCCTAGGGTCCCCTCACTTGGATTTATTTATTAATTTTTATTCTTCCATCGGTAAAATTGTTACTACAGCATTGACTGTAGATGTTATGCAAGTGAAGTGCCAGGGCTGGTACAGAATGGTGCTCACACCTCAGAGAGCAAAAATGACACATATCCATCAGCAGGTGGTGCTGTTGTCGAAGGTGGATGCATTTTAGCCAACAACTGCTAGACGAAACATCGCAAGTCAACACCAGAATCAGCTTTTCAAGTATTCACAGTAGTGAATACTAGTTGCTGGTTTTAATCTCTGGACTGACAAAATAAGTCAGTACTTCACCACAGGGCAGGCCCCTGATAAGTACGATCATTTTTCCACAGCAAAAAACCAAGGGACACACAGGACACAGCTGGCGTGAACACAAGGGCAGCTGCAACACACACAACTCACATCCAATGTGGCTCTGGCCTAATTGAGTCACTTACTCTGTCTGTGAGTCTTGGCAGGTTTTCTCTCTAAGGGTCCTGCTGAGTATGAAGGAAATGTCATACAATCAGAGGTGTCCGATTATATATTATGATACTTATGAAAA
This sequence comes from Rachycentron canadum, assembly GCA_038496675.1. Taxonomy (NCBI): domain Eukaryota; kingdom Metazoa; phylum Chordata; class Actinopteri; order Carangiformes; family Rachycentridae; genus Rachycentron; species Rachycentron canadum. Next base: position 21,994,680 of record CM076651.1, read on the forward strand.
GTGTCTTATGCGCCAAAACTGGCAACTAGTAGACATATCAGAATTGTTAGCGTAGTTAGCATCTTTTGTTTGTTAGCTTGCAACTAGCAGTTGCTGACAGTGTTAGTGGCCATGCTGATGCAAACTCTAGCTCTCTGTATTGACAAGGTTTCTGTATTATTTTGACCTCCCCTTTGTTATATTACATATACATTTCTGGCTGTCTGAATCTGTTTTTATTAGACATTGGTTCACTGCAGCTTAAGGTGGAAATATTCATGTCAGTCATGTTATGGACTGCTTATTTCCATCAGAGGGTGTCAATGCAAAGGAGTATGCAGGTAAAAAACTGACACGGTGCCACCTATATGAAAGGAAAGCTAAACTCATGCCAGGAAAAAATGTAAACCAGTGTTATAAAACTGAAATACACTAATAGATTTTCTTGGAACTTATAAACTGATTTAGAATCTGTTGAGATAGAATCACAATTCTGTCTCTACTGTACACTGCTGTCAAAATGGAGAGAAGACGATAAAGAAAATAAACAACAAAGAAAATAAAATAACATTAGAAGAACAGAACCAGACCAGCACATGTGAACATCACATACATTAGTGGGAACCTCTGCAACTGTTAAGGACCAACCTTCTGGACCATGTTTGATTTCCAATATAGAAAGAACAACAGAGCTGCCAGAGGAGTCAAACGTTTAGAATAAGATAAGTTTAACAAGAAGATTCAATGATTCCTCCACAAAGAGAGCTACAAGGCTCTCAGCACCACCTGCTGCTACCTGGAACATCAGCTCTCCACAGGCCTGCTCACAGCAGACTGCTTCACTTCACTCTTCAAGCCACAGTGATGCAAGTGCCTGGTTTAAGGGGCCAAGAGTAAACAAGTTTAACTCAGTGCCAGCGGCCAGGACAGAAAGAACAAATAAGCAGCCAGCATCCTCCTCTGCAATACCAAAGACACAGGGTTGAACTCAAACACAAACAAAAAAACACAAACTCACTGGATTTTAAGAGCAGAACAGTCACACAGGGACTTTTCCTCTTTTTGTTCCAAGGGCTAGGTAAAGTTGACTGGGTGTAACTTAAACTAGCATAGCAGAGCATGGCATGTCTAAGCACACGTTGTTAACTTTGTTGATATACAAGTAAGACTACACATCCCTTGTATATACTCAGTAGATTAGATATTGTGTCTTCATCTTCTGTAAATAAATGTCTTTATGAATCTCTACTGATGTGTTTAATATTGCACAAAAATGAAAATTCCAACCTTTCCTGAGTAGAACTCATTAAAATGGTGGACCAGAGGATAACTTTATAATAAATAATAAAGTAAATAAGTTATTTCATATTAATATTGCATTTTTTTTCATTTCTGAGCCAATAATTGATGACCTACCTATGCTCCAACACCTTGTTTTTAAAATTTCCAATTGTTTGTTTTTTCAGTGATTTAATTTCATCAATACCAAGACATTGACTTATGTAAATCCAAATCACAGCTGGAAAAGGGTGTTCTAAAACTTCTGACTCGTAGTGTACATGGTGGGTATTTGATGTTATCTGTCATCTTTTGTGACAACATTGTACCATAGTCCAACACACACTCCAGGTGCGACTTACCCCCCCATGTCAGATGGGATTGACTCCAACTCCCCCTGACTCTGCAGAATAAGCAGCATAGATAATGGATGGACTTTATGGATAATATATATATATCATATAACATATTGTGTTAATATATTTATAGATGTACAGAATGTATTTATACAACTTTATCTTTATTTCAGTGTGTGAGACTTTATATTGGCAGATCAAGTCAATATATATTAATAATACAATAACTGCATTTAAAAAAAAATTAATTATGGTGGTACAAAGTATTACAAACTACTATGGTTAGCTGAGATGAATGAAAACTATGAATTTAACATCAAGTATGTCATGTGAGATCAAGAAGAGATGAGTTGGGAGATACAAGTGAATATATTTGTTAATAATGAAGAGCAGAACATTTAAAATGCAAGCAGGACACTATTGGCTGACACTGCTGATGGGAGCTGGAGCATCGAAATGGGGACAGTGTGGGCAGATGCGGGTGGGGGTGCAGTAATATATGTTGCCCTTGTTTCGTCACTAGACAGTCGTCATAGCAGCTCCACAGTCTTTGCATTTTGAACACAAATGACTCAACACAATATATTGCTGGAAATCACTAGACATTGAGGAACTACTGAATGTCAACACTAATGGCATCCTACCCAAACTGGAACGCGACACTAACTATTGATGATTCTTATTGGCTGTATAATCTGATTGAATTATTACTATTTTGGGACAGAATCTATATTTCACTAAAAACTCATGCTCTCTTTCTCTGTCCGATAACGCCTTACTATTCTAACTGACTCCATCTGTCCTTGCATTTCCGCAGTATATATAGATTTCTGCCTTTCTCTGCATGATTCAGTGAAAAGTAGGACAAAGAGGAGGAGAGAGTGGGCCAAATAAGTCCAACCCTCATAATCCTTGTAGGCTGTGCCACGCTTTGTATGCCACGGTGGATTAAACCCATAGTGAAATTAATTTTGTCATGTCTCAGTACAGCCTCTGTGCTGCTTTCAGCGTTGTTGCTTCATTCAGTATCAGGCATGTTAAAATATATATTTTTTTACATTTAAATGCAACTTGTAATGTTAAAGTGGGGATTCACAATGGAAAATCTAGAGATCGTGTATATACATACATTGTATTTTCCATCTGTCAAGTGCAAAATCATCTTGTTTTCTAACACATGGACTGGATTATCATGTAGATAAAGCGGGCAACTGCCCCAGGGCTCCAAGGAATTTTAAGGGCCCTGAAAGCCCAAGGTCTCCTGTCTGTTGGTTTTATGTAATTTAGTTAATAGAGGGGTGGCATGGTGGTGCAGTGGTTAGCAATGTCACCTCAAAGCAAGAAGGATCTGGATTCAAACCATGAGCCTGGGATCTGTGTGAAGTTTGCATGGTTTCCCTGTGCCAGCTTCCTCCCCATAGTCCAAAGGCATGCATGTAAGGGCTGGACTTAGTTAAAGTTAATTGGTGACACAAATGGAGCTGATTTCAGCTAATATCACCTGAAGGCATCAGCATTTCTGTCAGTACCAGGTTTAAAGAAAGTAAAAATTAGCTGTCTGCTGTCTAATATTATCTATTGAAAACTCCAGAGGCAGTGCTTGCATGTCATTGGGGAACCATCTTCTTGCTTTGGAGGTTCACTATTGTGGTAGTATTAGCTGAAGCTAATTCTTTCAGTAATTGAATTTTGAATTGGCTTAAGCTAAGGTAGCCTTGTAAGCAAATCAGATGAGACTGTGGAATAGTCACTCTCCAAAACCACATGTATTATGAGATAGCATTTTGTGTTTTCAATGACAGTAGTTATTTCACCCAGTCTAACTACAGTCTAACTTCCTGGCATTTGTTGGGCAAGGGCAATGTTTTCACTAATCTTTGTTGGTGAGGGTATTGTCTCCGTTTGTGCTTACACTGGCACTGGCAATAGCTTTTACTGATCTAGGTGGTAGTTTAGCCCCCGCTCATAGAGTACATTAAGTGCCTCTGATGAGGGTTACCCAAGCTATTATGTTGATGCCCCTTATGGCCCCTCTAAGCCTGATGATAACCATAATCTTTTCTCCTGTTGTCTCGTGCACCTGAGGAAGGGTCTTTAGAGCACCCTTGCATAAATTGTAGCTTCATGCATTACAGGATGCCAGGTTGGCCAAGGTGAAGAGTCTCTCCTTCACAGACCAGCTCAACCTAGACACCGCAGGTGCAAGTAAGATGAGTAGTAAGGGAATGCAGAGTTATGGATCCAAAACTGACACCCTGTCTAACCACTTAAGATCAACAGAGAGCCAGCTGGATTCCAGCGAATGAGATCATGGTGGGCTCACCACAGGGGCTTTTTGAGGACCATGCTTGTAAGACTTAGTTATTTAATTTAAAGTCAATAGGACTCATACTGTGGCAGGGACAGTCTTTCAAATGTTTTAACCCCCAGTTATAGCGCCACCATTGGTCTGAAATAATTTTTTGTGAAGCATTGATTCATCATTCCTTGTTATTATTTTATGTTTATCATGCATTGTATTTCTCATCCCAGCTCTAGGTAAATAGAGCAAAGACTTACATTGGCAGTTATTGATAAATAGCCCCTGCCTACTTTTATCATTCAACATTCCGCCAGAACATGGCTTAATGGAATGAAAATACATTTTTCGAGCCTTAATTAAAACTCCACCATGTTCATATTTATCATCATCTTTCCATAATGTTAATTGAACATTATTAAACATTAATGTTTTGTGTTCATGGTGGAAGATGGATGTGCAAGTTATATGGATAAACTGCAGATCAAACAAAAGTTCTACAGAAATGTACTTGCGTCTCCAGTTGAAACAATACTGAACCCAAAACATATGCCAGCCCCAAGGGAATAAAACATTTTTGCCACCACTTTTTTGGCTATTAGCAATTCTGACGTTTAATTTCTCCTTCATTTTTTTTCCCCATGTGAACTCTGTTCTTTATACTGCCACATGCTCCAAGTAACTTTTATTTATAACCTCTCTTTTTACTCTTCAAAACCAACAGAATCAAACAGTGGATGCGCCTCAAAATATTTTTGTAACTTCTTAATCAAAAGAATTTAATTATAGTTTTAATTTTGAGGATTTTTGATGCTTTCATTTAACACCTCCTCCTCCTCCACTACAGTTAGGCCCTGAATTCAGGTTACTAATTACTACTGCAATTCTAATTGCGGTAACCTGACTTCAGATGGACATTACCTCGCATCAACCCACAAGAGACCCAGGCAGACAACATGGCCTGGCCCCTCCTCTAAGATACACTACAAGTACACTACAGAGACAGACCGAAAGACAATTTGAAGTCATACCCATTAAAGTTGGCACAAAGGATTCTCATATCACTATCATTGGTTTATTAAGACCCCTGTCCTCAAAGGATGCTCTAAAATCTATTCTGATGTTTTATACTATGTTTCTGCATACATCACAAATAAAGACAAGTTAGGCCATTGGCAGCTACCTGCAACTTTTAAGGTGAAATCTTTTCAGTCTATCTCCATACCTAAAATCTGGAAGGCTGTCTATGTTCTTATCTTGCATAAAGATGGAGATCCCTCAGAGTTGAGCAACTACTGTCTGATTATCAAACTCTTGGTCAAGATCTTTGAATCTCAGGTGAATTTGAGATTAAAAGATACTTTATAATGCTAGTTTAAGTGCAGGGTTGTGGATCTGTCCAAGTCTTTTAATTCAGTGGATTATGAACCACCGCTGAACATATTTAATGTTGGCTTCAGTCTGAAGGCTGTTAAATGGTTCAGAAATTATTTTGTTGATCAAACCCAGCGTGTCTGTGCAGAGGGCTAATTCAGATTTTCTTCAGATAACCAAAGGTGTCCCCCTGGATTCTATTTTCAGGTCTATTATTTTCTATTTATGCAAATGACTTGAATAAGGACAAATCCACATATAAGATGAAGACAGCACAGTCATTTATACGTGTTCCTTCCATAGAAAAAGCAGTAACTTGTGGAAGCTACGTTTCTGCCTGTAATTTGCTGTTGTCTGCAGATGGACAGCATTGACCATCTGCAGACAACAGCACTGATATACAGTATATTTATCAAGCATTATCAAGCAATACTGAATTCTGTTGTAAGAATCATTTATTTTGATTTCTGTAACATGAATCGTTTAAATCATCTAATCTGATAAAGTGTATAAATGTAAAATAATATGTTCAACATATCAGTGTAATTAATATACATAAACTTGCCATTTTTTTAAAATATTTTGTATGTGTTGTATTTATTTATGTTGTATTTACTGATATGGACAGTGCTAGTAAAAGACAATAAAATAAAATCTAGGTCAAAACCTAGTACATGGCTGGACTGCATCATAGGTTATTCACATTCACTGTCAGCTGTTTTCAGCTCAATATCAGTTTGCTTATCATCTCCTCTTACTTGTACAGTATTTTTCACAATAAAACTCTTCTCATATGAATGTTTTTCAGTTTGTGTTATCAGACAACAGGACAAGTTTGAAACAGTCTGTTAAGACTACATGTTAACTGCAACAGAGACTGTTGCAGTTAACATGTCTTAATGGACTGACAGCAGCAGCAGACGTCTGACAAACTTGACATCAGTTAATGATACTCAGAGTAGGTTGGGACTCATTGCATCCCCTCACTCATGGCCAAATACGCTCTTTTTTGGAAAGTAACTAAACTTCGTTGAAAGAGACACAAGATTGTTACCTCTGGGAACGAAAATCAGTCAGCAAGCTGACCAATAGTATAACCTTAGTCATTCACACAGCATTCAGTTGATCAATGATATAACTTCACTCACTCAGTGCCTGACATTTTGGAGCTAAAATGAGAATGTAGAGCATAATGAGAAAAGTACTGGAGGAAAATACAGCTAAATGCTCAAAAATTACAAGGCCAATGACCATGAGCAAGGGTAATGCGAACAAAAGAGGAGCAGGGCCAACCATAGCATGTGTTACTATCATAACTTCCTGAGTTGATTTCATGTTTTTAAAATAATATATGGCCTGTAGTTGTAGTCTCAGGAACTGAAGTGAAAGGTAACAAGTGGACAGGTTAGCCACAGACTAGACTAGACACAATGAAAACATAAAACTACTTCAGGAGAATTTTCATGGATTAGCTGCACTGGGCATGGTCTGGCCATTGATGTGACACTGCTTTGGCTATCTGTCATAGTGAAGCGACCATAGGCCAGTGAAGAACTGGGTCATGGGTGTTTTGATGCTTGATGTTTTCTGTCACTGCTCCCAAAGGCGAAAGAGGTCTGTGCTCCTAACACTGCATATTGATTGGCTACTGAACGACCAAACAGTTTTACGATTGCAGAGTTGGTTGTGTGAAATGCTCATAATACAATATATCCATTAAATTTAATTACCTGCACTGATAGGAGGCTGACTGCTGGGAATTTTATAGGATGGTACTAAACCTTATTTGGACTACTTCAACTGTGTTAGCAAAGCTGGCTTTGAAAGCTTGAGAATTCTTTCCAGCCCTCCAACAATTCAGCAATACCGGAACAGCCACTGAATTCTGATGATCACAAATAAACCATTTGGCTTCTAGCCTGAGCTAGAAACTGAACAATCTCAAAGAATCGCATCACAACTGTCCAGACTCCTCATTAAAATTTAGAATTGTCTATTTAAATTGTCATATGCCAATTAAAGTCATCTTATTTTCTGTTAACTTGTAAACTGATATGGTAAATTAATCAATGCTCTATGAAACTAACAAGCAGTAAATTCTGCTGGGACCTGTGTGTCTTATTGTACTACTCCATAAGGCCAGGACAGATTACTCAAAGAAATTGCAGCGATACAGAACCTGAGCTTGTCCAACTTTTATTCCCTGGGGTAAATCAAGAACTAAAAATACCATACCTTTTGTTTCCCAAAACACATTTCAATATTTTCTTTAGATCTTTAAATGTTTCAAGAAACTCAGTTAAGTACCTTATTTACTTGTGTCTAATTAAGTTGGTCAGTCATACTTGCAGCATTGGAATTAGAGTTCTATTTACAGATTGACACTAAAAATCACAATAAAAATTCCAGACAGTATTATAATTTAAATTATCACAGTGGTCAATTACCATGGTTAATTACTGTGCTTTATTTGACTTACATTGTTGTCTGCATGGCATCAACCAGCAACAGTCTCCCAGATGCATGCATAGAAAGCCACGTGGTGAAAACATGGCAGAAGGCAGTGACAGAGCTTCACAGGATTTTTCAGCCTTCTAATACCCTCTTTACACCAAAGTTAGCAAGCATATTATAGAGCATATTTTTGTTTAGTAAGTAAACCATTTAAAAAAAAAAAAAAAAAGTGATTGACACCTTTTTCACTGTCAGCCACTGAGCCTTCGCGCGAGACGCTTTGGTTGGGGATTGTGTGTTATGGTGTGTTGCTGTAGCTCAGGAACACACAAGCACAGTGTAGCCATGGTTATTCTGGTTTAACAGCACTGCGCTGGGCAGGAGACAGGTGTGTTTACAGTGCCTGTGCTCCAATGTTATAACAAATATAATAACAATTGCTATTAGCTATCTATTTACAGAGTGGGAATGCAGCAGACAAACCCAGTACTGCTACTGGTCCTTTGTCCTCATCTGTGACACAGATGTCTTGGTAAAGCTATTATTTCAGTATTTAAATGCAAACATTCACTTGGTGAAATGATTTCAAGTTGTGTTTAATAACTAACATTTTAACAACACCCTGATAACACTGATAACCTTGAATATTTTGATCTTAATTGTGATATTAAATTTTTGAAAGAAAATAGAATGTGAACGTGAAGAAATTACGCTCTCAAAAGACCATGTTCTTGAATAAATATGAAAAAAAAAAAAAAACTTCATACTTTCTCCTAAGTGATAGTCCTGTGTGACGTCCTCCTTTGCTCCTGTCATAATAACTATGACCACTAGAAGTCACATAACAATAAAACATAACTGTGGGTCATTAGTGTTCCTTTAAATTTGGCTTCATGAAATGTAGTCTGTTGTCTATGTCAGGAATTTAAATGTAATCCTTCTAAAATCAACCCAATGTGCGACCCAAACACAAAACAAACCAATTGCAGGGACAAACATTGTCATGCTGACGATGTGTTGAATTAAGAATTTGTTTGGAAGCAGAACTACAACTGTAATTGTGATCATCTAATGTGGTTCCCCGTGTTTATCCAGAGTTGAGACACTGTCTTGTAGAAAGTCTCCAACTGGTTAACCCAGCTACACTTTTTTCAGATTCAAATAAAATAAATATATATAATAAACATAAACGAAATGATATTTGCTAACATAAGCAAGCTAAAAGATAGTCTCCCTTTTCTGTGTCTGATATCTTATTCATCCAAAATCATACCACACAATTATATAACCACACTGACTTTCTTCCTTATATGGCACCCAGTCCTCACCGACACAAAAGTAAACATATACAATTAATATAAAAGGCCAATCAGTGTCAATATCAGTCTACAGACAATGAAATTTCATATATATATATATATAGCCCTGCAATGGGATTGAACTGTTAAGATACAGTGATATAACAGGATTATACTGTGGGTAATTAATGCACTATGCCACATACATCATTATTTTGTCACAAACCGTTCTATGGTTCAGATCATACTCCCATGTTAAATGGTGATAATCATGACACAGGAAGACGCAGCAAGTTCCATGATATTGTCTGTAGACATTGACACCGATATGAATTTTACATTAACTGGGGATTAACATTAACTTTACATTAACATTAACATTAACTGGCTCTTAAAAATCTTAACACTCTTCACAGACACACAGGTAGGTCTGCTGTGGTTAAAATTACGAATCTGCAAGCACAGTAAGGGAAAAATGTAAACAAATTTCACCAGCTAACAAACATCAGTTAAACTGGAACACGGGTGGCCTGATGGCAGATAAAGAGGTAAGGGAGATAGGCAGATTAATTGAACCTAACCTACTAATTGTAGCCTTAGCTTTAACACGGTGCAGTGGGCTTTATTACAGCTACATAAATAAACAGACTTCACTAGTTTTTATTTTCCACTCTTTTCTTCGCATTTGACTGCTGACTGAGCTCTGCTGTCCTCTCTCTAAGCCGCTCTGCCCACACGCGTCCATTCACACTGAGAAAGGAATGGCTTACCTTCGACAGCCCACACCGCTGGCAGTATCCATAGAAAACAGAAGAAATCCATAATTATTCCTGGCACTCGACTGTAAAACGCCGATGCGTTCATCGCGTAGCCGTGCAGCAGCGGGCCATTGACTGTGGATTCATTCAGAGATGTAGAGCATAATCGTCATCAGCAGATGCAAAGGTTTAAAGGCTGGGGAGACGCTAATCAGCCAAGTTTGGGCGAAACCAATAAGAAGGGGGTGGATGAACACCAGGAAAACAACATCAACAGTGGCACCCAATTGCATCGAATAATGATCAGTTTTTATCCATATACCACTGCCCCCTGACCTCCATGGTAAACTTCATGAGGTTAAGGGAAGTTGTGAAGCAAAAAAAAAAAAAAATTCCTATTTGATTTTTGTTCATAGACAAAATATGAAGTAAAGCAGAGAAACTGAAATAAAGTAGGGGTAATCGGCCGCTGCAGCCATGACAGAAGCCATGCATCTAGTGTGTCCACTGCCATAATGGGCACTTTGTAATGGCCCTAACAGTGAATTTACTCTACTCAAATTATCTTTGAGCAAACTTTCACAATACCATTTAGGTTATTGTTGTCCCTTAGAGACAACCCATTAAACTAGCAAAAAAAAAATTAGGAAGTTATTCAAGATTTATTCAGAATTATATAAAATATATCATTTCAGACATGAAATGACTCAAGCTTTTGCAATAAGTGACAAATGACTCTTTTGTCACAACTGACAATTTTTGACTATTTTGGCTGAAATCACTAATTAATTCTTTAGATTTTGATACATTAATGCCAAGGAAGCTATCATCACATTATTTAACAAAGTCAGGTAGGACATAAACATGATCTGACTCCAAGCTCAAGAAGAGACAAGAGTTTCACTTGGTATGTGCCCTCTTGAGAAGTCCTAAAGCTGTTTATACAGTATACCACATTTATGCTGGGCTGTCCATTCACCAAAACCTGCAGTATGTAGGATAGACATTAAAAGACACATACTGTTCAAGTTTCACACTGTGAAGTTTGATGAATAATTAGGTGATCTGATCTCTAAATACAGACAATAAATACATACTGTAGACATATGGTTTTTGTGCGCACTGTACATACGGGACAAATGTCTTTTAATACATGTATATATGAAAAAAGGAGAGGGAACAAATGAGAAAGAGAGGATGAGGGTGAGAAAGATTGCAAGAGAATGAGAGCAAGGGCTGTGTGAGGAAATAGAGCAGAAGAATATGAGCTTGACAAAAAAGAATCCAGCCTGCCTACAGATGAGTGAGGGCTGCAAAACAACAGATTAAAGGAACCCATGGCTTGTTCCCATGGAAACCTTTGCCCAGGGAGATGGTGATGAGAAAGCAGCAGATTGTAGGTCAGTCGAGCCATCAGTGATCTAATCAGATGTAATCTGTCTTGACTTGTGGGTCATAGTGCTTTTCTGTGGCTACATTCACTGTAAGAGGTCCAAATACTGCTAACAGAGCAGAACAGTGTCTCTGTGATCAATGGAGGACTGTTCTATGAACAAGGTGTAATGGAATAAATACATAATAATTATCTTTATATATAGGTATGAAGAGGGAGGAGAAAAAAGAAAACAAACCAAATGCAACAGCTGTCTGTTCACACACCTGACAGTGGTCAGCACACACTGGTCAGAAAGATCTCTGGAGGAGGTTGACTCTGAGGTGTGAAAAGTGAGGAATTGTGGGAGATGATGTTCACCTCAGCCTTCCTTTGTCTATGGAACATAGAAACATGTCGTATTCTTAAGTATTTAGCTTTCATATCATTTAATATTATCATAATCTTTTCAAACCATTCCAGTCCACCTTCAGAGTCTGTTTTTACAGTGAGACAGCACTCACTAAAATGTTAAATGATCTGCTCTCTATGTATTCCGACTCCTCCTCTTTGCTCTGTGCAGCCTTTGATACCATAGATCATGGTATTGTCCTTGACAAAGCAAAGCAAATTCAGTGTCTTTGGCCAGGCTCTCAACTGGTTAAAGTCTTATTTATTTGTCAGAACTCTGTGATAACACAACATTGACTTACCCTGCTCAGAAATATGGTGTACCCCAGGACTCTGTATGATTCACTGGTCATCACATTCACTTCCTCTCCAAGTACTTGTAGACTCCGGTGCGATGATGATGGCTTTATCGACTCTGACCTTATTACACAAGCCCATATCCCCATTGAAGAATTATCAGAATCCAAGGAAGTGTTAGCAATAGATGGTAGACTGCTTCACCATGTCACTCACTGCACTGCTCCTGTCACCCTGACATTATCTGGTAATCATCACGAGGACATTTCCCTATTTGTCATTTCATCCCCCATGTCACCTGTTGTATTAGGTCTGCCATAGTTAAAAATTCACAACCCCAATATTGACTGGTCCTCTGCATCCATCTCTAATTGGAGTCTGTACTGCCATTCACTCTGCCTTCAGTCTGCTGTACCTGCTAGTGTCACTCCGCCTCCTTCTCCCCCGGAAGACATTGACCTTACCAATTTAACGAGTGACGATATGTTTAGCCGTACACGGTCATTCCACCGCTGGATGTCTAGGTGGTGCTTAACAAACAACGTGGCTTATATAGACAACTGGAGCTCCTTCTGGGGAAAGCCTGGTCTGTTTAGGAGGGATGGCGTCCACCCTACTTTGGGTGGTGCATCCCTCTTATCTAGAAACATAGCACATTCTGTTAGCCATCCTAACCCCTTACAAGCACCCGGAGTTCAGACCAGCAGGCAGAGCCGCAGTCTTACACGCCCCTCTGCAGGTGCCTTCGTGCTGTCACCCACCCAGCCCCCTCTCTGTCCCATAGAAACTGTGTCTGCCTCGAGGCTGTATAAGCCTAAACCCAAATCTGGAGGAGTCATTCATAGCAACTTAGTAAAAATCAAAACCACTGCTCCAGCAAACCAACCCAATAAAACTATTAAATGTGATCTCTCTCTTCCAAGTCTCTCCTAGTGAATGATTTAATTACAAATCACCAAATTGATCTATTAACCCTCACTGAAACCTGGTTGCAGCAGGATGAATATGTTAGTTTAAATGAATCTACCCCTCCTGGTTACATTAACTACCATGTGCCACATGTCACTGGTAGAGGAGGAGGAGTGGCTGCAGTTTATCAGTCAAATCTGCTTATCAACCCTTGGCCTAATGTTTCGTATGATTCATTTGAAAGTCCCCCCGCACCTTATTCTAAGTTCTTAGAAGAATTTCCAGACTTTCTGTCAAACTTAGCAATGGAATCAGACAAAGTCATTATAGTGGGTGACTTCAACATTCATGTGGACGTTGATGATGATTGTCTGGCTATTGTATTCAAGTCTCTCTTAGATTCAATTGGCTTCTCTCAGAGGGTGAATAAACCAACTCACTCCTTTAATCATGCCCTTGACTTAGTACTAACCTATGGGATAGAAGCTGAGCACATTACAGTTTTCCCTCAAAACCCTGTCCTGTCTGACCATTCTTTAATAACATTTGAATTTACCTTAACAAATTATGCTTTACTTGGGAAAAAGCCCCACTACAGTAGATGTTTATCTGATATTGCTGCCTCTAGATTTAAAGAGCTCATTCCAGCAGAGCTTGCCGCCACACTGTGTAACAGCATTACAATGCTAGAATGTGGAAGCTATGCTGATTTTACTCCCTTGCAGGTAGATTATCTTGTAGATAGCACTGCAGCAGCACTCCTTGGGACGCTCGATGCCGTAGCCCCTCTGAAAAAGAAGGTTATCAACCACAAGAGAATAGCTCCCTGGTACAGCCTGAACCTGCGCACCTTGAAGCAGAAGACCAGACAGCTGGAAAGGAAAACACATTCCAGCCAACATGTGGAAGACTGTCAAGCCTGGAAGGATAGTTTATTAATATATATAAAAAAGAACTTTGTAAAACCAGAAGCACATACTATTCATTTTTAATAGAAAAGAATAAAAACAACCCCAGGTTCTTTTCAGCACTGTAGCCAGGCTGACCAAGAACCATAGTGATGTTGAGCCATGCATCCCTCTGACTCTCAACAGCAATGATTTCCTAAATTTCTTTACTGAAAAGATTGTGAATATTAGAGCAAAGATTGCCAATGATAGACCACAGATTTTAGTGCCAATAGAAGCATCTCCCAGACTTGATGCATACCTTGAAAGCTTCTCCCCCATTGACCTGTCAGACCTAACTTCTGCAATTACCTCTTCTAAATCAGCCACATGTCTACTTGATCCAGTCCCACCAAGACTGCTCAAGGATGTCTTCCCCTTAGTTAACACCTCTATACTGAACCAGATCAATCTTTCCTTAGTCACAGGTTATGTGCCACAGGCCTTTAAGGTGGCAGTTATTAATCCCTTACTTAAAAAGCCTTCTCTAGATCCAGGTGTGTTAGCAAATTATAGGCCCATATCCAACCTTCCCTATATCTCCAAGATCCTTGAGATGGTGGTTCTAAAGCAGCTACATGAGCACCTGCACAGTAATGAACTGTTTGAAGCTTTCCAATCTGGATTCAGAGAACACCACAGCACTGAAACAGCACTGGTAAAAGTCTCTAACGATCTTCTTATAGCTTCTGATAGAGATCTTGTCTCTATACTTGTACTACTGGACTGTGCTGAATTTGACACCACTGACCACAGCATTCTGCTGCAGAGACTAGACCATGAAATTGGGATTAAAGGCTCTGCCCTAAAATGGTTTAAATCATACTTATCCGATAGGTTTCAGTTTGTTAATGTTAACAATGACCATTCAGAGTGCAGCAGAGTTTCGTATGGCGTACCACAGGTCTCAGTTTTAGGGCCAATTCTTTTCATTCTTTACATACTCCCATTAGGTGATATAATCCGGAAACACTCGATCGACTTCCATTGCTATGCAGATGATACCCAGCTCTACTTATCAATAGAACCAGATGATAAAAGCCGCCTCATCAATCTGCAAGAATGCCTAAAAGACAAGACTATGCGCAGCATAGCCAAAATTAAGAATATCCTCTCTCAGAGCGATGCTGAGAAACTAGTCCATGCATTTATCACCTCTAGGCTGGACTACTGTAACTCTCTGTTGTCAGGATGTCCGAAAAACTCTCTAGAGAGTCTGCAGTTAGTCCAGAAAGCTGCAGCAAGGATATTGACATGAGTTAGTAAAAGAGAACACATCTCTCCCCCTTTAGCTTCTCTCCATTGGCTTCCTGTAGGATATCGAGTAGACTTCAAAATCCTTCTGCTGACTTATAAAGCCCTTAATGACAAAGACCTCATAGTGTCTTATTATCCTACCAGAGCACTTCGCTCCCAGAATGCAGGTCTGTTAGTGACTCCCAGTATCTTTAAAAACAGACTGGGAGGTAGAGCCTTCAGTTATCGGGCTCCTTTACTGTGGAACAAACTCTCTCCGTGGGTCAGAGAGGCAGACACTCTCACTACATTTAAGACTAGGCTTAAAACCTTGCTCTACTACAGAGTGTTTAGTTAGGGCCGGTTCAGGTAGCTCTGAACCATTTTTATGCTGCTATAGGCTTAGACTGCTGGGGGACACATCAGGTTACATGGAGCTCTCTCCTCTTCTCTCCTCTCCTCTCCTCTCCTCTCCTCTCCCACACTTTAAATTATCATTTTCATTATCTGCTGCACCTTGTAGTTTGGCCTTGGTGTCTCGCTCTCTCTCTATTTGTGTTTCCACAGATCCACTGAAGCTCCATCTCTCTCCACCAACCGCCCCCTGCATCACCCCCTTCCCCTTTTACCCCTGCTGTTAAACCGACCTGCCCTTCCCTCCCAGGAACCAGTCTACCACCCATTACTCCCATTAAGCTGCCTGACTCTCCCTGCCTTCCCTCCCACCAAAAACTGCCTTCATTAACTCCTGCACACCATTTCCATCTGTGCATATTCTGTATTGTTACCTGTTTTCTTGTCTGTATACAACATCTATTGCACGTCTGCCCGTCCTGGGTGAGGGATCCCTCCTCTGTTGCTCACCATGAGGTTTCTCTTTTTTTTTTCCCTGTTAAAAGGGTTTTTGTTTTGAGTTTTTCCTCAGTCGATGTGAGGGTCTAAGGGCAGAGGATGTTGTTATGATGCTATGTAAAGCCCTTTGAGACAAACTGTTTGTAAAAATGGGCTATACAAATAAAATTGCCTTGCCTTGCCTTGCCTTGCCTTGCCTTGCCTTGCCTTGCCTTGCCTTGCCTCTGTGCCCTCCAAGTACCATGACCTTTGCAGGTTATTAGCAAAGGCCGCGCCCTTTCACTGCCCCCGCACAGACCCTACTGAGCTTCTGCCTGGTGCCCCTCTGCCCATTCAAAACTTTAAAATCTCTCCAAGTCAGAGAAAGAGGCTATAGAGCGCTACATAAAAGACTTGCTGTCACCTGGCCTTATTCACCCCTCTTCCTTCCCAGTGGGGGCCAGTTTCTTTTTTGTTGAACAGAAAGACTCTACCTTGCATCCATGACTTTAGAGGGATAAATGAAATAACTGTTAAGAACAAATATCCTCTCCCTCTTATTGACTCTTATTTTTTTCTAAGATGGGTCTCTGTAATGCCTACCACCTGCTCTGCATCAGGGAGGGTGACAAATGGAACACTGCCTTCAACACCAATCTGGGGCACTTTGAGTACTTGCATGATGTCTTCTGACCTCACCAATGCCCCTGCTGTTTTCCATGCCCTCATTAACGATGTGTTAAGGGACATGCTCAATAGATTTGTGTTTGTCTATCTTGGTGACATTTTGATTTTCTCTAAGAACATTGATGACCACGTGCAGCATGTGAGACAAGTTCTCTCTATTAGGAAACAGGCTGTTTGTTAAGGCTGAAAAGTGTGTTTTCCATGTGTCCACAGTCTCTTTCCTGGGTTTTGTTATTGAGAAGGGGTACATTTCAGCAGACCCAGCTAAGGTTAAGGCACATACTGAATGGCCAGTTCCAGGAAACAACTACAGAGGTTTTTGGGGTTTGTGAAATTTTACAGGAGGTTTATCAAGAACTACAGTTGCGTGGCAACCCCTTTAATCTAGCTAACCTCTGTAAAGACGTCTTTAATGTGGTCACCATCAGCTGTTGCCATCTTTAATAAATTAAAAGTACTGTTTTCCTGTCCTTGTTCATCCAGATCCTGACCCCCAGTCTGTGGTGGAGGTCAATGCCTTGGATTCTGGAGTGGGGGGGGTCCTGTCCCAGTGCTCTCTCTCTGACCAGAAGCTCCACCCATGCGTTTTTTTTCCCCATTGGCTTACCCTGGCCGAAAAGTAAAAAACTATGATGTGGGAAACCATGACTTACTAGCTGTGGTGCTGGCATTACAAGAATTGAGATGATCAGCAACTCACCCTTTCATTGTATGGACTGATCATAAGAAGATTCTTATGATCAGTCCATACTTTATGTTACCTTAACTCTTACCTACGTTCTGCCCGCAGGTTAAACTCTCACCAGGCTCAGTGGGCTTTGTTTCTGGAACGTTTCAACTACACCCTCACCTATTGCCCTGGTTCCAAAAAACGCGCCCTCTCTCACCAGTTTGTCTAAAGTTGCCTGCCGTTCCAGTGTCAATAGGACCCTGGCTCTCTTACAGCAATGTTTCTGGTGGCTTTCTATGTCTTCAGAGACCAGGGAATTTGTCGCAGCCTGCTCCGATTGTGCCCGCAGTAAGGCATCTCACCATGCTCCAGCTGGCCTCCTCTGTCCCTTACCCATTCTTCACTGACCCTGGTCACACATTGCAATCAATTTTGTAACCGGACTTCCTCCCTTGTCAAGGTAACACCGCCATGCTCACCATAGTTGATAGATTATCAAAGTCAGTTAATTTGGTTCCTCTGCCAAAATTGCCCTCAGCCTTAGAAACTGCCAGTCTGCTTGTCACACATCTTCAGGTTACATGGTATTCCCCAGGAAATTGTGTCTGACTGAGGTCCCCAATTCGCCTCTCAAGTGTGGAAGGCGTTCTGTCGGGCTTTGGGGGCCTCGGCCAGTCTTTTCTCTGGTTTTCACCCCCAGACTAACGGCCAGACAGAGGGGGCCAAACACAAAACTCAGCCATAACACCAGACCTTACCATTGCATTGGCTGGAGTACTATGCCGATTTAGAAAAGGCCAAATAGTCTTAATGTGTGATGTGGAGAGAATATGGAGAGAATCATGTTGCAAAGGAACACTAAGACTACCTAAATTTTCTTTGTTGGGACAATGGTAATCTGCACTACGAACCCTCAGTGTACAGAATGAGGGTACACATGTTTGGGGCAGCATCAATCCCCAAGCTGCTCCAATTTTGGACTTTTACATTGATGGTTTAATTAGTGTCAAGACACCTGCTGAAGCTATCCATCTGGCAGAACAGTCACGAGCGTTATGCAGAACAAGGAACCTTTGGCTCCCAAGACTCAAATTATCATCAGCTGTAACTTCAATATGCAATGTTGACATTGTCAAAAGGAGTTTGACTCAAAGGTGGTCCTTTGCCCCTCATGAAAAATGATTCCAAGAGGTTTCACACGTTTGTAGCCAAACAGAGCCAATGCATAAATTCTAGCACAACTGAAGCAAGTAGCCTTGAAGAGAGAAAAGTGGAAATCTTCATAATCAAACTGGTACACAAAGAATTCTTCTCTGAGGACATAGAGAGACATAGAAAGTCAGTTCAAGTTCAGTTGTCAGATCGGTTGAATGCTTTCCTGGACAAGGATAACGTCCTTAGGGTGAGGGGACGCTTATCCCAATCAGCACTATACCAGATATAAAACATCCTGCAATAATGCCAAATAACTCTGATGTGTCAGCCCTGCTTGTCAAACACCAACATGAGCGTGTACATCACCAAGGAAGAGGCATGACCATGAACAAGCTGCAAACGGAATATGGATCTTAGGTTGTGGTTTCTTCGCATATCTACAAATGTATAAAATGTAAGAAATACACAAGATCTACAGAGGTTCAACAACTGGCAAATTTGGCAAAAGAGAGAACTGAGACATCCTCTCCCTTACTGTGGTCTTGATTGTTTTGGCCCTTTCATTGTAAAGGAAGGAAGAAGGGAATTGAAACAATATGGATTGTTGTTTACCTGTTTGTGCTCCAGAGCAATACATATAGAAACACAACAGATTAAATTATGAATGCACTTTGAACCTTTGTAGCTATCAGAGGACCTGTACACCAATTAAGGTGCGAGAGAGTTATCTGAACTACTCAAAGGAATGGATCTAGAGCGTAAGCAAACAATCAGCTGTCCAATTAGCAAGCCATATGGGTGGAGTCTGGGAGCATCAGAATCATACAATATGCAGCATTCCGACTGCTACAATTGACAAGTCCTCAAGCAGACTTGACACTGTATCGCTGAGGATATTTCTTTATGAAACAATGGCCATAATCAACAGCAGGCCAAGTGTTGAACATGTTCATGATCCTTCTGGTCCAGAACATTTCACTCCCACCCATATACTAACTATGAAATCATCAATCATTCTGCCACCTCCTGGACAGTTTTGCAAAGAAGACCTCTATCTGCACAAAAGGAGAAGAGTACAATTCTTAGCCAATTAGACAGAAATGGCAAATAATAATGACATAATTCATAAATAGATGACATTGTGATCCAAGAAACAAGTGGAAGCTTGCCAGGGTTGTAGAAGTCCATCCTAGTGTACCACAGGCAACATGCAAAAACTGAAACTACTAGTCAGTGGAAAGGGGAAAAGCACTTGCTAGTCTAGTTCATCTTGAAAGACCTATTCACAAGGTACAAGATTACTTTACTCAAGGCCATCCAGTCACATTCATTCAGACTTGAGACCTCTAGTTATTCTTATATAATCTTTGTTTAAAATTTGTGTTTTTTGGTGGGAATGTAAGTGCTGTTGCATAAATACTTTAGGTTCATAATGTATTTCACGGTTTGTGTGATAAGTGAAGTCATAATTCTTGAATGAATGTTGTGTTTCATGTAAGGTTAGAATGTTTGGTGAGTTGATGTGTTGCAGTTTAAATTCGATGAGGTATGTGAAGAAGTGGGGCATCTTGTAAGAATTCACTTGTTACATTTGGCGGAATTAAAAAGTGAGAGGTGTGTTTCTCTCACAGACTAATTGCGATAGGATACCTCTAATGAGATACTGGTCTGCCTAAAGCAATGCAGGCAGTCAACAGAACTTAAGAAACCTTTTCTCACAACCAGCAGCCAATGGGGTATTTGTTTGGTTGTAAATTGTTTTGCTTCATGTTGGCGTTTATATTGACATGCTATGCACTGTTAAGTATATTGATATACTTACTGTGTTCCCACATAAATACTTCTCACAATGTCACAAAAGCAGTAAAGGTGTGGAGACAGTGGAGAGATGAAACATGCCAAAGTAATAAACCCTTGTTTCTAGGGACCGACCTGTCGGTGTTGTTGTGAGGACAGCTACGCTTGACTATTGTAATGTCACTGTTTATACATGATTAGAAGGTTTATGTCCAATGTCAACATGTTATGATTTAACTAGCAAATATTTAAGTCCTGATAGAAGCTAAGGTTTACACTATTTGGTTTATTCTAGGAGTAACCAGGCCAAACAGCTTCAAAGTAGACCAGGTGACAAAGTATTATTATTTTAACTTTTCAAACATCTAACACCAGCCTGTGTCAGTCACCAAAATTAGCAAAAGGAGAACCTGTT
Source organism: Rachycentron canadum (assembly GCA_038496675.1). Taxonomy (NCBI): domain Eukaryota; kingdom Metazoa; phylum Chordata; class Actinopteri; order Carangiformes; family Rachycentridae; genus Rachycentron; species Rachycentron canadum. The sequence goes on from CM076651.1 coordinate 22,015,203, forward strand.
GTCAGTTTGAGCCTGGCTTTCTCCATGTTATCCAGGTGCAATTATACAGTAAGTAGCCAGGAGTCCATGTAGTAGAACTTCAACCTAACCAAAAAGTTTGTACATCAGCTTTGCAGAACCCACGCCTATCAAACACAAACACAGGATATTTATTAAATGAATCCAAACATTTCTTTGGTATGCATATGTTGTCAATTTACTATGTTTCCAACAATACCACCTAGATTTGGGAGTGTCTAGGAATTTTTTAGAAGCTTAAATTTGTCCAGTAATTGTAATTTGGTAAGGCTTAAGGTTCACAAGGGTTCACAATATGCAATGACTCAGAGACAAGACTGGAGCAGAGTGGCAAGGACAGTGATTTATTAACCCGTGAGTGACCCGCAAGTGATGAAGCCTGAGACTGAAGTCAAAATGACAAAAACTGAGAAAAAATGCTTCTAAAAAGTAACCAATCAACATTAAAACAATAAGAAGGCTAAAATACTACAAAAAATACAGGCTAAAACAAAAGTGCTAAAAATACAAAGTCTGAAAATAACTCATTTAAAATGTCAATAAAATGCAGCAGGGGTGACAATTAGGTTAGAGTACTGCACCATTCAGTTCAGGAGTCATAAATATGAGCAAATCTGTCTGTCCAGGTAGCTATCCTGGTCTTGTTAGCTCCTGTTTGTCTTAAGTAGCAAACTTCTTGAGGACAAGCAGCTTCTCCCGACACAGCCCCATAGTATGATGATCTATTAACTCCTATTAAAAGCAAAGAAACCATACCACTGTGGAGCTCAAAGATACCCTGCCTAGCATCCCGCTGGTAAAACAATATCTCTAAGATCCTGATGGTCACTAATTGCCCCTCTGAGCACCCAGATATGCAGGGTATAGCAGAGCAGTGTATCAGGCAACTACAGTTACTCATGCAGTCTGGCTAAGGCTCAAGCCTCTGCCCAATAATTGCAAAACCAGACTGTCACCATCGATATGGCGCTGGTAGCAGGTGGATCCTCGCTTAACCAGTTCATGTCTGTTGTTGGGCTGCGGCCCTTGGCCTGTTTCACTCAGCCTTACACTGAATACCCACTGAGATGTAGAGAAGCTGACAGTCATAATAAACATGTAATGTTAGCATACAGCTGTATGTCAGCTATGACAGTTAGCTCATCCTCATTTGCCTAACTTTTGAATAAATTAAACAGTACCAACTATCTTCTGTTGCTAGCATACAGTTAGCTATGCTTTGCAAATGCTTTAATGTCATGAACACAACAACACCACAAACACATGCAACTTAAGAGTTGACTTGTTTACATGTAAATAAATATAAAAAATAAATAAAAAATAAAATCTATGTAATTTTGAACTAAGCTCCAAAGACATCCTTTCTGAAGACCCGCCTTGATGAGAGAGGTCTAACAGATTGCATCTTTTTGTCTGTAGTAGGTGAATCCTTTTATCATTGTTTGAAACAAAATACAAATGCACATGGTTCATTTGATTTTTGATTTGATACTAAAACAAAACAGGTGGTTTATTGGTTTTTGTTGCCAAACAAAAACCAAGAAACCCTAATTTGATAAATGGTTTAATTTAGCTTTTTTTGCAGTTTAATTTTTTTCATTTCTCATTGGGCAGACAGTAGATCAGCGGACAGACTGGAAAAAGAAATGAACTGTGAAAAATACAAAATAAAAGCCAAGAAGACATAAAAGTGTGACACTAAGCAAGCATGGGCTCTACATAATGTTAAATGAGAAAAGATTATTTTGATTCAACTGTAGTGACAGACTTTAAATGACAGGGAAAGTAGCTTCAGTGCTTCCTATTTTATCTCTTTCGGCATAGGAGACATGGGAACTTCATTAAAGAAAGGAAAGAAAAAAAATGCCGTCCCACAATTCCTTGCTGCAGCTACTGCGATGCACCATTGTTCTTTCACCACCAGACTCACATAAAGTTTGAAACAACAGAGCATCTGTGTTGTTTGTGACATGATCCAAAATGTCAATCAATGTATGATTGGCTGAGCAACAAATAAAATAAAAATATATTTCTTTCTCTTTAAACCTACCCAGATTTCTAATTAATATAACAATACTATTTACGGTAAATGTCATTTTACTAAATCTTCTCCCATTGTGGACTGCACTAAAAATGTATTTTCTATATGTAACAAAAATGTCAAACGCGCCCATTCCAGGACACACTCTATACTGATTTCTGAGTATAATCTATTTTGATCCCTTGGCTCAGTTCCTTCTTTTATTGAGTTATTATTTTTCGAAGGCTCAGCTTTCTCTGCTTGTATATTCCTTTCATTTTACCTGCCATGTTCAATATTTCAATATTTTTGTTTGAAAGGAGTATTTATCGCCAAGTGTTAAGATTTAAAATAGGTGTGAAAATAAAATATCCAAGCGTCCAGCGCTGTCTTAAAAAAAAAAAAAAAAAAAATTAAATTCCCTTTAAATTCTCCTTCAAGTCGTTCCTTGACCTCATGAAGTTTCCCATCGAGAAGTGGTTCGAACTACTCTTCAACCGCTGCCTCAGACTTGTCGCTGATCTCCTAAAGGACCGGCACAAACCCACGTTAACACAGCTATAGAAAATGGTTGTGCGTGCCCCGTCTCCTTTCTTAACTGTCTCTGCATTGGTTAAACCACGGGGGTATTGACGTCACTATGGGTCTGCTCAAATACACCCATTGACTTGTTTCATACGATCTGTTGAATTCCGATCGTGCCTCCTGACTACATGTGAGCCAAGAAGAAGAGAACAACGTTTTATCGAAGAAGAAGAAGAAGAAGAAGAAGAAGAAGAAGAAGAAGAAGAAGAAGAAGAAGAAGAAGACTACATCTGAACCAATGAGAGGGCAGACACATGACGCTCCTCCAATCAGCACCCGCTTCAGTGTGTTCTGCAGCAGGATCCTCCCACCAGTGTAAGTTCTTATATTTTGGCGGCTGTGCAGAAAACATGGCGGAAAATTTGAAAGGTAACTAATAAGGACTATACACGACTTAATATGATAGTATGTGTTTATTTACTGTTGTTATGTGGTGTAGTCCCGGTATCTAAAGACACCGAATACGCACGCCCTTCTGTCGTCGAGTTCACACATCTTTACGGCGGTGGGCTGCGTATCATGAAGCTAATTTAGTTGTCCAAAGCATCGTTAGCTCCCGGTGCAGTTTAACTGAGGCCTTTTAATGACCAAGTTCTCCCATGCGATTCAGTGGCTGTGATTAAAACTGAGAAGTGTTATTTTCTGCTGTAGGAAGCTGAAACGACGGAGTTAGGGAAGTTCTCCAGCAGATCGTATCAAGCAGGCTGTGGGGATTTAGCGGGGAAAACTGTCCCCGACAAGCTTCACGCGCCATGCAGCGCCACGAAACATTTAAATTGATTTACGTTTTTTAGGTGGTTATTCAATTATACTTTTATTTATATGGATCCAAATTACAACATACAACATTGAGGCACTTTACAGAGTCAGGTCCAGACCTGACTGCATTATAGAGGGAAACCATGAGCAGCACTTGATGACAGTGGAGAGGAAAGACTCTCTTTAACAGGAAGAAACGTCCAACAAAACCTGACTCTGGGTGGAGTGGGTTCTGCCCTCACAAGCTTGGGAGAAAGAGTGTTAAGTTAATCATTATTGATTTTATTGTGGTTGGTCTGGACCTCACCATGATCAGGGTAAGGGAGAGAGTGATGACATGAAGTAACGAGAGAGAGAAAGTGCAGTCCAGTGGTCTCAACCTATATCAACATAACCAAGAGGACAGTTTAAAGCCTGATATTAAATGTAGAGAGGCTGTCATCCTCCTCAACCCAGACATGGCATAACAAACGCCATGTCTGGGGAGTCTGATAGCTGAAGGCTATACCTCCCATTCTATTTTCAGAGGCTCCTGGAACCACAAGTAGTAAATTGAGAGATTGGAGTGTTCTGTTAGGATAATAGGGAACAATTCATCTACCTATTTAATCTTTATGATACAACAATGCCTGACCATTAATAGCTTTGTAGGTGAGGATTTTAGGAGGATGGAATTTTGAATTCTATTCTGGGTTTGTTTAGGGAGCCAATTCAGAAGAGCCAACACAGGAGAGATGTGATCGTTTACTACTAGCTGTCAGTACCTGCTCTGCAGCAATTGTTAGATAAGTGGACATCCTTATAATAAAATATTGTTGTAGTCCAGTCTAGAGGTAATAAATTCTTGTATTAGTTTTTCAGCATCCCCTTGAGGCAGGATATTTCTAATTTTTACAACAGGTGGAAGAAGGCTGTCCTAGAGACTTGTATTATGTGTTAAGTAAAAGACACGTCCAAGTTAAAAATGTATAGCATCAAATAATGTATCTCTGACATATTTGGTGGAATAGTGCAGTACATGTTGAGTCTGTTGTGGGTAATGATAGTGAGATGAAACCTTATGTAGTAGTGCCTTAATTTGGATTAATAAGTGCAAACAGTTTTCATGTGGATTTATACAATTATTTAAGTACTAAGTAACTAACTGCTTAAACTTTGTGTTTGTAACATGCTTCAATTGTCTCTGTTTTGTGATAGACAGCAGTTATCAGATTAAAAATATTTATTGAGATTAAACTTTTTTTTTCACTGGGTTGGCTGCTGAAATAAAGTACCTGTCAAAGTCGTGTTACTAAAGTGAATGTGTTTGAAGTGGAGTTTGCTGTAGCATTGTTGCATTTCACCCTAACTCAGTTAAAGGGAGTTGCTGTGTCAGATTGCAGTGTGCCTTGTAAAATGTCCTGGGAGGAGCTGGAAGCCCTGTGTCGCAGAGAGAGGCTCCACTGTAAACAGCTTGGAGTGAACAGAGCCAAGGTCAATGAGTATGAGGTGGAATTCCTCTGTGACTACAAGAAGACTAAGGTAAGGTGTCACTATCATAACACAATTGTTTACTGCTCATCACATCACTACTCATCTATGATAGATAGATAGGAAGTATACCTTATATTGCACTGCACCTACACTGTACACTAACAGATAAAAACTTAAGACTAAAAGTTTGCAGCCATGTGCTATTATAAGTTTGTCATCTTAAATTTAATTTCATTGATAAGGGGCACATTAAAGTTTACAAATTCAAAATGCTGTCATGCTAAGATGAAGCTACAAAGAGGAAAGGTCATGTCTGCAGTTTAAGTACAGATAATGACTACCACATTTCCAAGTTTGACACATGTGAACACATAAATTATGGACTTTGTTAATTAATAAGATACATGTTTACTAACTAGGTCTAAACCTAGTTTGTGGATGGACTGTCTGTGGTCAGTGATTTAGGACATACACTGTTCACAAAAATTAAGGGAGGACTTAATAATCACAGTATAACACCAAGTCTGTTAAACTTCAGGGATATAAATCTGTCCATTTAACAAGCAGAAGTGATTGTGATTCATTTTCATCTGCTTTGGTGCACATGAAAGTGACAACAGGTGCAATGGAGAGGCAAAAGCAAGACAACCCCCCCAAAGTGCACTTTGGGGGGGGTTGCTCTCTCTTTATCCTTACTGACTGATTCTTCTTCTTTAGTTTTGTTTTGCTAATGTCCTTGTCACTACTGGTAGCATGAGGTGGTACCTGCACCCCAATTAGTTTGCACAGGTAGTCCAGCTCCTCCAGGATGGCACATCCATATATGTGGGTCACAAGAAGGTTTGCTGTGTCTCCCAGCAGTGTCAAGAGCATGGAGGAGATACCAGGACACTGGCCCATAGGAGAGCTGGACAGGGCCATAGAAGGGCATCAACCTGGCAGCAGGCCTGGTACCTGCACAGAAGGACTGCCAGAGCCCTACAAAATTACCTCCATAAGGCTACTGGTGTGCATGTTTCTGACCTAACTGTCAGAACAGATGATGAGAATGGCATGAGAGCACCAAGTCTACTGTAACCTGTGCTCACAAGCCAGTACCATGCAGCTGGATTGGCATTGGCATGAGAAATGTCCGCGATTGGTGTCTTGTTCTCCTTCAGAGTTGAGAGTAGGTTCACACTGAGCACATGTGACAGGCGTGAAAAAGTCTGGAGATGCAGTGCTGAATGTTATACTGCCTGTAACATTTATCCAGCATTAATGGTTTGATGGTGGGTCAGTGGTCTGGGGAGGCATATCCTTGGAGGGTCTCACAGACCTCCATGTCATAGCCAACAGTACTGGGATGAAATCTTCAGAGCTATTGTCAGACCATACAGTGGTGCAGTGGGGGGCCCTATGTTCCTCCTGGTGCTGGACAGTACACAGCTGGAGTGTGTAGGTGGTTCCTGGATGACAAGGCATTGATTGATTTTTTTAAGTCAGTGGAACACGAGAGCCAGTCAATGGCCCTCACGTTTCCCTGACCTAAATGCAATTAGGTAGCAATGGGACGGGTTAAGTATTGGTGTATCCAAAGTATCAAGTACAGCCACAGATTGTCCAGGAGCTCACTGATGCCCTGTTTCAGGTCTGAGAGGGGATCCCCAAGGACACCATCCGCAAACTAATCAGGAGCAGGCCCAGATATTGTCGGGAGTACATACAGGGCTTACACACTACTGAGTCACATTATGAGTTGGTGTGATGAAATGCAAGTTGGATCAACCTGTGATTTAAATTCTTTATTCAGATTTTTGGTGTGATTGTGATTTCTGGTGCTCTGTGCTTTTCTGGATCTGGTTTTGGTTTTGATTGACAGTAGTTACATAAATTTGTTCTCAACAAATTATACATATTATATATATATTATATATATATATATATAATTTTTTGAGCAGTATAGTTGAAAACTATTGAGTCAGATGGTAGAATAGAATAATATATAACTGCGATTATGTTGGCAGATGTTGTGATATGCAACGTTGTTTTTGCATTTTGATTTTTGTTGGGTCTTTGTGGGTGTGCATGCCACAGTGTTTCAGTAGCACCACCCTTTGGTGCTGACAGTGTACCCCAGACCTAATATATTTAAATTATAAACCATATGGTGCTACATGCGAGAAGGACAGAAAAGGTCCATTTGCTGAACAGAGAGAACAAGAAAAACTGGGCACTGAAAAGAACTGACTTGGAATTATCATGAAAAACAACTGTGTCCTATACAGTAAAATATCTTAAACATTACCTGGTAAATGATGCTGAAAAAATCCAGTCTTTGCTCCTAATGGAAGATGTGTGTTTTAGGAGGAGGAGTTCTACTTTGTGAAGTGGAAGGGTTTTCCAGAGTCAGACAATACCTGGGAACCCAAGAGGAACCTCAGATGCCCCAAACTGATGAAGCAATTCCACCTGGACCTTGATCAGGAGCTGAGACGCCACAAGAGACGCTGTATCCCTAAAAAGTTAGATAGGGAAGTGACCTCATTCCTCATCCAGAAAGCCAAAGTCCGCCAGAGTGTGCAGCGCTGGGAGGCCCACTTGAATCACACTCGCAACCACCCAGGTCGCATTTTTGTCTTGAATGAAGTGGACCTTGAGGGCCCCCCTAAAAACTTTACCTACATCAACAACTACAAAGTAGGCCAGGGCATAGTGTTAGATGAGATGGCTGTGGGTTGTGAATGTAAAAACTGTTTAGAGGAGCCAGTAAATGGCTGCTGCCCTGGGGCCTCCTTGCACCGTATGGCCTACAACGATAGGGGGCAGGTCCGGATACGGGCTGGACAGCCCATTTACGAATGCAACTCTCGATGCACCTGTGGCCCCGATTGTCCCAACAGAGTGGTGCAGAAGGGCATCCAGTTTGACCTGTGCATATTTAAAACAGAGAATGGCCGGGGCTGGGGTGTCCGCACCCTGCAGCACATCAAGAAGAACACATTCGTCATGGAGTATGTTGGAGAGGTAAGACTTGGTTCAAGTCACTTTCTGTCATCATCGGGAAAGTCAGCCTGTTCAATGAATCTTTATATTCATATGATTGCTTAAATGTTCAAACATAACAATTATATTTTTCATGTATGTGGTCTTGAAACTGTAGTGAAAGATGTCAGTTTCATGTGATGTTGCTAGTGTGTCAATAGGACATCAGATCTTGTCTCTGTATTTTTGCTGAGAACTGCACGATTGCATGATTGCTGTGGCAGGCAGAATAAACTAAGAAATCTTGGCTCTTGGCTTCAGAAAACACATTTAGTAAAAGTTATGCACTGTGAGAGGCTGGAAATGGGTTTAGATATATACAGTTATTTAAATCATAAAAACTCAATGGTCTGTCAGCATTTCTGCTGCCACTTTGTTCTTCTGTGTGTGTCTGAAGCCTGTCCTCAGCAGCCTGAGTTTGAATCCAGTTTGGACCCCCCCCACACACACACACACACACACTCCCCACTCTCCTTTTATAAGGTAAAGAATAAATTTAAAAAAATCCCATCTCAAATCATGTTTGTAAAATGTTCGTAGCTAAGCTTGTGTATTCAGATGATTTAAACTAATAGTAAAAATTAGCAGCAGAGATTAGCAGTCATTTTTGTGTTCTATTCAAAATGGCATGTGAGAATACAACATTGGTTCAAGTAATGACCTGTGTCATTTCTTCCAGATCATCACAACAGATGAAGCAGAGAGGAGGGGTCACATATACGACCGCCAAGGCTCTACATACCTTTTTGACCTTGACTATGTTGAGGACGTGTACACGGTGGATGCTACCCACCTGGGCAACATTTCCCATTTTGTCAACCACAGCGTGAGTGTCAATCTGTAGTGAACAGACTGCAAGGTTGGTTCAAAGGACTGTCAGGACTACCTAACCCACTTTGTTCAGATGTGTTTATGTTGCAGTTTTATGTCAAAATCACTTAAATATTTCCCTCATCAGTCTACACTCACTATAATGACAAACTGAAAACAGTTTTTTTTTTTGGTTTTTTTTCCAAATGTAAAAACTAAAATAACACATTGACATAAGTATTCAGGCTTTTTACTATGATGATTCTCTTGAAATTATGAATTAGTTTTAGTATAATGAGCTCCATATTGCAACCTTCACAACTCACGTCACTAATAATAGTGGGAGGTCTACCTACGCAGGTTCTGGTCAGTTCCTGTCTGAATCATTGGTGTGCTTTTGTCTTTCACATTCAGGATAAGTTTACTTTTCCAGCGCATGTACAAGTGTACATGTGGTGCAGACAGTCTGTCCAATCTGTCAGTCCAGATTGTGGGCTGCCTGTGGATGGCCGAGCTGAACCTTGGTACTTTGTCAGCTGGTGAAATTTAGATCACACTCACGCCTATATTCTTACTTCTCTGATTCTGGTGACAAGCAGTGTTATCCTTGACTCAAGTAAAGTATAAAGTCCATCTCATTGTTTATGTTGTGGTCTCTGCTATCGTGTGTGTGTGTGTGTAATGCAGTCTGTGTTGTGTGGTATTTATTGAAGTCAGTGTGGTTGAAAAGCTCCTGACTCATTGTGTTGTTCTCGCAGTGTAACCCCAACCTTCAGGTCTTCAATGTGTTTATTGACAACATTGATGAGAGGCTCCCGAGAATCGCTTTGTTTTCAACACGGGCAATTCGTGCAGGAGAGGAGCTCACTTTCGACTACAAGATGCAAGGTAAGTGTCGTTAGTTGACAAGCAGGTCGCACCTACAATACAAACCAGACCCTGAAAGTTGGTGTTGGTGCCTAGCAGCACTTGCCTTAGTGCATCTGCTCCTTTGTTTACTGATTTCTGTATTTTGTCACATCAGCCTCTAGCCACAGTGCAGCACCAATTTGCGTCTGTGATTGAAAATTAGTATGTGAATGTGAGGGTTCCTATGCAGTGTGGAAAAGTTTGGATGAATTTGATTTTAGTCATTTCCAGCTCGGGATAAGTCTGGAAAAAGAAAATAAGAATGGTTAAAAATTTGTGTTTCCAGACTAATGCTCTTTTCACATTCCTTGGTGAATTGCACATAAACTCACTGGCACCCTTAGCCCCTCAGAATAAAAACCTGTGCAATTACAATAGGGCTCCCAGCACCGCTGGCACTGGGCAGCCATGCGTTAAAATCAAAGTAGCAGTGGTGCTGCAACCTGCATCCTGTCCTTTTAAATGATCGGAACAAATGCAGGTTTCAAGCAAGTGTAACAATTTTGTGATTACATTTAGAGCTGAAAATTATAATTAGATCATCAGAAAATTATTCTTTGATGACTGATTATTATTCTAACAAACATGCTAAACACTCATCAGAGTTGAAGCTGAAGTACAAGGGTCTTTACAGTCTGAGATCATTTGAATAGAAGCCAATAACCATAAGTCATGAAACCGATAATACAGAGGTAAGTAGAAGCCAGGCTCCAAGAGTATTTTGATCATTTTACTTGACTTTATAATCATGCTGAAAAAATGTTTTTTCATTAATGTAAAACACTTTATGTTTACAGAGGCTAAATATACTGTTATAAATCATGTCTCAAGATCACCATGCAATTATCAGCTATATATACAGACATTTTAACAGTCATTAAGAGCTTTTTCACTGAACCCTGAATCCAGCCTCTCTTTGCTTCCAGTTGATCCGGTTGACACAGAAAGCACCAAAATGGACTCCAGTTTCAGTTTAGCAGGGCTCCCCAGTTCTCCCAAAAAGAGGATTCGAGTGGAGTGTCGGTGTGGGTCAGACTCTTGTCGAAAGTACCTGTTCTGATGATGAATTGCTGTTAATGCAGCACTGTCATGTAAAGACAATTGTACAGATTTTAAATGAATGTTTTTCTTTTTGTTAATGAAAGCTACCATCAGCCTGCAATCATGACAGATGAGATAAAAAAAAGTTTCATCTGTGACAGAACAGAATGTAGAGCATCTGGTTTCCACTAAACTGAAGACAGTGGGTTCTCTCTGTACCGAATGCCAATCATTTCAAGTATCCCTCTCCAATCATGAACAGATGAGTGATGGAGTCTGTATCAGCTTGTCCCACCGAGTGCAGATTAACAACGAGCATCCTGTTGCTTTGAGACTGAAACGTGTAAAGTATATGTCAGCTGTGTGTCCCGCTCTTTTCATGTTCAATGATAACTGCAGTTTTTTTTTTTTTTTTTTTTTTTTAAGTTCTGTCCAAAACAATGTACAATGTACTCACCAATGTCACACCTGAAATTTGAGACCTTCTAAGACCTGATAACACCTGATCCATATCACTAAAACTGATCAACAAGTTGAATCACAGCTCCATGTAGTCAAACCCGTGGAAGTGAAGCTGAAGGTGAAAAGAAAATGATCACACAAACGTCTGTCAGTTTACTTCCTGCTTTAGCTTTGGCCCATTGTACCTGCTGTAGTGTAGAGTGTGCAAGGTTGACTTAGTGTGTTTGATTCTTCAGCTGTTCACTTGTAGAAGTGACGAACAGAGGTCAGACTGGTCAGGCTCTGTTGTACTGTCTGAACTGTCCAACACCATATGTTTTTTTTTTCTGGTTGTTATAATATCACATATTTTTATTCCTTCCCATCTTTGCCAGTTCCCAACCGGTGTGTTTGTGTTTTTTCCCATTTCACAGCTAATTATGATAAATTCATCCTTTAAATCAGATGACCCTCTGTCACTTAAGTGTCTGTTCTGTGGTTAAACAGCTGATTTTACATGTATATAAGTAGACATTTTAGCTCTCAGGACTTATTTTTATCAGTGTGTTTTAGGCAGAGAACAAAAACAATGTAAATAAATGATTATACAGTCAACAGATGTTTTCATGTCCTCATTGTTGCAGTTTTAATTGGGCTGGGTTTTTTAATACTTGCATTTGAATTATACAACATGCTACCACTAGATGGTACCTCTAGCACTCTGATTAACTGGTGTACACCTCTTAAAACAATGTGAGGAGGTGCAGACATTGAAGCTTACCTTGGTATTTTTTTAAGCATCTATAGGCTATCACCATAGAGTAAATTAAATTTGACACAGAAGCACAGCAATAGCAGCACAAGGGGAAGGTGTACTGGAAATGTTGCTAAAAATCAGACTCAGACTAGGTAAAACCCTAGTTACAAAGAGTAGAAGTTAAGATATGGTAACTCGTACTGTTTCCCTTGCAGACCATCCTACTACAGCAGCTGACATCTGTATGATGAGCATCTTCGAAATCATTCAGCCTTGCCTCCATTACAGTCAATAAACAACATTTATTACGTGTACCATTATTACTAAAGGAGGCAGAGGAATCTGAATAGTAAACAACAAAGAAAGTTTGTAAAACAAGAAGTAAATAAAAGACAGTTTGGAGAACTTATTTCCTGACTGAATGATGTGCTGTCTGATACTGTGTTAGAAACATTTCAGTAATGGAAAGCACAATTGAATCTTGAAAATTGCAGGTCTCCAGGTACTCCTGCTTCCTCCCACAGTCCAAAGACATGCATATTAGGTTAATTTGGAAATTGCCTGTAGGCATAAATACAACAGACTGATGACCTTGCCACCAGTCGGTATAGATAATGGATAGATGGATTCTGAGAAAAAACTAAAATGAAGTATTGTCATCTGAATGGCCCTTAAACAACACAAAAATTGTAAATCTATTTGAAGTCCTCTATGGTATTGATATGAGCTCAATAATGCAGTCAGGATGACCATGTTTTAATTTTGTAAGGCTAACCTTTAAAGGCAGTGAAAATACTGATCTATGTCATACTACTGATGTCAAAATCTGTTACTCTGAAAAAGTATTGAGAATTTCAAGCTACTACTCATTAAAGATCAAAGTCACAAAAACACATTGTTTATTTTGAAGGTTATATCTTGAAGATACTGATTATGCCATCATAATTGAATAATATAATAAATAAAAATTTTTTAGATTTATATGTTTAAAAATTTGTTACAGTATTAAACATTGTTCTCCCGTCTGCCCTAGTGAAATCTAAAAATAGTACATCAGCGAGAACACTTATTTTTGAGATGTTTGCATCCTGGAGAGATAATGCAATGTAAATGACATAACTTTGGGACTATATAAATATAAATATGTTTAAGAATGAAATATGTCAAAACAATCATAACAAGGGACAGGCTAATATCTCAACTCCATAAGCATAAAAAGGATTTTAATTATTTAAAATAATGTTTAATTTGCTTATGCATTGTAATTTTGAGGTCATTGTAGTAAAAATGTAGGATTACATTGCAGACTCAATTCAATTGAGATTGTCCAATGGGTAAAATTTGTAAAATATGCCTTTCCTAAGAAATAGCTAGGAAAATAGCAGCCATTTTGAAATTTCAAGTGGCTTTTAACTGAAAGGACCTTAATAATTAGACATCTGGATCTCAAGTTATCACAGAAAAAGGCTGAGCTCTGCCCTGACTTCAGCTCCAGGTAAAAACCTCCTGAAAAACTGACACTGAATGAAACAAACCAGGGGGAGCTGATGGCAGTAGTGGTGACGAACAACTCGTGACATCACTAACTTGTAATTGTTTTGATTAGGAGCCCGAGAGGCAGCAAATTACATATGATGCTCTTAATCCCCAAGGGAATTAGTATAATATAATTACTGAAAGTGATTGCCAAGTGAAGACAAAATTTAAATGTGAGTTCACTTGTTTACTTCTGTAAATTTGGAAAAATATATTGGATCTACGAGAAAAGTAAATACAAGTGCAGTGGGTTAAACCATCAACCAGGAATTCTGGGTGATCCTGTTATAACTTGTATTATAGCTTGTGATCATTTCACATGAAATTTATTTTCATTACAAAACAACAAAAATCATAAATTGCCAGATACATGCATAACACCTTGACCATATTTTAAAAGAATACAGAGCAGAGCGGCATGTCTGACCTGCCTCCATGATCTTGAGTGTCAGAAGAAATGCATCTCACATCCTTAAAACCTGTATGATCTCTGACTACAGGATACACTGAAGCTGTTTTCTACATTTATATTCTACTTGAAGGTTAAATTAAACACTGTCTGATGAATTCATTAGCCTGAAGACACAACTGCACAACTGCTGTAATTTCTGTAACTTTGATACAACTGTCACACATCACACTGGTAACTGGCTCATTTACTGCTGGACGCACCAGCAAACCCTTCATTGACTTCTTTTTTTTATCAAGTGGAATCATTAAAACTACTGGATTTAACTCTAACTCTCTATACTTCCCCTAAAGCAGGGTGAGAGTCCAAGTGGAGGGAGCTTCCTCACCAAGTTTCACAAGTCTTAAACCATGATAGGTTTTAAAATCTTTTTTCACAAGATTATAATCAGGATTGGACTAAAGGTAAACAATGGTCAGACTAAGGCCTCACTCTGCCAACTTCTGGTGTGACCAGGCTGTATAACCTTATTATGATACTAAAGGAAACATTCAAGGATAATTATAGCTATTTCTAATTTATTTCTTTGGAATTGAGCTTTGTTTATTGGTGATGTCTTGATGAAGAGATATGAGCAGATGACCAACAGTTTCTCTGGAGTTCAAGGTCAAAGTGGAGGTGACAGAGCTGAAGCCAGAAGTAGGTTGATGTTTACAACAGGCAGACCTGACCGCTTACCTGAGCATCGGATCATGAAGTCAATGATGTAACAGGCCTCAGGTCACTGTGATACTGATAGATGACAACCCAGACTGAACCATCAGATCCTGCTATTTGAAAGTTTCAGCTGTTCTGTTTTGTTGCTGTTTTACATACCTATTTTTTTGTGTCAATTCTTCAATTCAGAGAGATGCCAGTTTCCTGGTCATATTTGACATGTCAATTGATGTTTTAAAAAGGGACTTATTGTCATTGGTTTGAAAACATTCAGATCTTTGTATCAGAACAAAGTAATGAAAATGAGAAACGCTCAGGAAGCAGGAAATTATATATCCGTTCAGTACTTTCCCTCTGGTCATCCATCTAACACACACACACACACACACACACACACACACACACACACACACACACACACACGGTGTCACAGTAGAAATACAATAATTGGGCACTTTCCTGTTGCATTTCAAAGTTAGTTTGCTGTCAGTATAATACACACTAAATAGTACAGAGATCACAGTAAATTTACAAAATATAATTTGCCTGAGGCAACTAAAAAAAGCATCTCAGGCCTCTCCAGACTCAACTGTGGATCCAAACGTCTCTAGCTTTGTGTCAGAGTTGAAAATCATTTTCCTTTGTCCAGAATTAAAGTTCTTTAGTTCCCATTGTCCATTCATGACCTGAGTCCCTGCAGTGCTGATGGGAGCATCCACATGTCTCCACACAGTGTTGTTTCCTTCTGTTGAATGACTTCAGCAGAAACACTTTTCTTAGCTCTGTTGCATTGGTTGGACATTTTTAAGGATAAGGCCATAATTCAGGAAATAAAAACAACTATTGATTCCTTGTGGCATGTTGCTGCTACTGGGGGTCAGACAGCAGAGACACAGGGGCCCCTCAGACTAAGGGACTGGGTCCTGTTTTCGAACATTCACTGACTAATTACAATTTCTGTGTCCCACCCTTCACCTTCACCTGAACCCCTTGACTTAAAAATTATTGTCAAATTAGGAACAAGAAAGAAGCACAGTTAACTCATTCATCAACTGTAGATATATGCAAACATGAAGTAGAGGATGTTCATTCCACTGTCAGTACTCTGAATTCATGATGATGATTTAAATCTAACTCCACCTTGGTTTACAGAGTGATGCTTACTCCACATTTATCTGATCATCTTACCAGCCATGAACAGCCAGGTTGTCCTGTTTCTGTGACAACTCCACTATATCTTAGTTTAGTTGTAGATTAGTTTCTACATGTACATCTGAAGCTCATTTTACATCAGTAACACCAGGTTCTGTGATCAGTGATATTAAGTGACCCTGAAGCGGCTCACTGTGGGGGACAATGTGTACTGTGATCAGGACAGTTTCTGTCATGCGGCTGTGAACAAATCTGTTCTGATTTACTTCACTTCTCTTTATTAAAAGATGTTATAGATTTAACAATTTTATTTATCTTTGAGGAGAAACACTGTGTTTAGTCCATCCATACCCTATCTATACCGCTTATCCGTCATGGACAGGTTGCTAGTCTCGCAGGGCTGACATATAGAGACACAGCCATTCACACTCGTGCCTAGAAGCAATTTCGAGTCACCAATTAACCTAAAAGTACATGTCTTTGGACTGTGGCAGGATGTCAGATTACCTGGAGGCAACCAATGCAGGCACAGGGAAAAAATGTTTTAAACCCAGAACCTTCTTGCTGTGTGACAACAGTGCTGTACTACTGTGCTGCCATCAGGTTTAGTCTGTAGGGTTCATTGACAACATACAGCTTCAGGCTTCTGGCACTGGCATATTAGACTATGTCATATCTGTGATGTCACACCAGGATGCACTGAATGGAGTTTCAGTTACAGGCTGGACTGTTGGAAATCACTGGTTCATTCACTCACTCAGGTGCAGAAAACCAAGTAACCAATTCTTTGTGTTGAGAGAGTAACAGAGATTTCCGACAGGAACTATAGAGGAGCAAAGGCTAAAGGACAGTGTTTAAAACACTTTACAGTCACGCCTCAGATTTATGGCTTAAAAGGTTCTAATAAAATATTGGCATAGCACAGATACAGTGGAATTTAACTATCAGGAACAAGGGAGTAACTACTGGACATTTCAGAGAAAAGGAGAAATAACACAAAATAAGTATTTTAAGAACAATAAAAGACACATTTTTGTTTCCCAGTACTGTACACTGAATAACAAAACTGAATTATTTCTCCTTTATGTTGAAATACCCAGTTGTTCATTCTCCACAGTTTAAGTGCGAATGACCTGTTCATACTTAAACAAAAGAACAAGACATTCTTTTGTTTAAGTACGAACCCATCATTATTTTATTAGTACCTGATTCATGTAATATAATTACAGTTAATTTGCGAGTGTGTTAAAAAGTTTGAGAGTGAAATTGGTTCTTGAACTTTAACATGTTGTTTGTCTGACCTGTCTATATGACTGTAACTGTCTGACCTGTCTATGTGACCCTCCTGCTGAATTTCTCTGCCAGCATGCTTTCATTTTTTTTTTCCAGAACAGTGTGTATCAGCAGTCTTTCTCCTGCTTCTTTGACTTCACAGTTCTGTTGTTTGTACATAGAGCCGAGGAAGGTGGGGTCGTAGAAATACACAGTTTTGTACATTCACAAGTACATTTCATTTCTTGTGTCTGGCCTGGACATTCAGAGTACTGAGTTACTGGATTTTTAACAAATTATAGCTTTCATCCAATTTCTTTGACAGAATTACTTGCATACATAAAAATGCATACATTTATAAACATCTGGACATCAGAAACTGCATAAAATAAAGAAAGTGCATTTAGAAGCTAATGGGAAGTTAGCTACTAAGTTATTATCCTCAGTCTGTAACTTTCTGCATAAATTGGGGCTCCAATAGTCAGGTGAAGAAAAAATAACATTTTATTCATCTGTGTTTGATTCACGCGGTTGGATAAAACAAGAACTCCACTTACTATGAGCTGAGCTGATCAGGTCTTTTAGGTCTTTCAGGTCTGTCTTCTGAATTAAAAGCATTAACACTTATCATGTTTTTGCTGTCAGTTGAGGCAATAATGAGTAATAGAACAAGAAACAGCGGACAACAACTGGTCAACAGAAAAAATCATACACATAAAAAAGTCCTTGCTAGTGACGTTCACTTCAGACCAGTATCAATATCTTCCTTAGTTGTTTCATTACAAACATAATCATCAGTTTCAACCATCTCCCTCGTCCCTGAGTGGCAAGACCTGAGCATGCTACTCAGAAACCTGAGCTCTACCATTTTCTTTGATTTTAAACCTAATGCAACATAAGTCTTTTATAATTTCACTTAAAATAAATAAATAAAAATTGATCAATTAGGAGCTAGGAAAAAAAATCGACCAATCAGGAGCTAGGGGAAAAAAAATCTACCAATCAGGAGCTAGCTTCTACTGGACCAATAAGTTGCTAGGGGGAAAAAAATCGACCAATCAGGAGCTAGGGAAAAAAAAATCTACCAATCAGGAGCTAGCTTCTACTGGACCAATAAGTTGCTAGGGGGAAAAAAAATCGACCAATCAGGAGCTAGGGGGAAAAAATCGACCAACCAGGAGCTAGCTTTCAATCGACCAATCAGTTGCTAAAGGAAAAAAAGAAATCGACCAATAAGGAGGTAGCTTTTAATCAACCAATCAGTTCCTAGGGGGAAAAAAAATTGACCAATCAGGAGCTAGGGGAAAATAAAATCGACCTATCAGTTGCTAAGGAAAAAAATTAAAATTGATCAATCAGGAGCTAGGAAAAAAAAATTGACCAAACAGGAGAAAACTTTTAATGGACCAATCATTGCTAGGGGGAAAAAAAATCTACCAATCAGGAGCTAGCTTTTAATCGACCAATCAGTTCCTAGGAGAAAAAAAATATCGACCAATCAGGAGGTAGCTTTTAATCGACCTATCAGTTCCTAGGGGGAAAAAATCAACTAATCAGGAGCCTGCTTTTAATCGACCAATCAGTTGCTAAGGAAAAAAATTAAAAATTGACCAATCAGGTGCTAGAAAAAAAAAAATCGACCATTCAGGAGCTAGATTTTAATGGACCAATTAGTTGCTAGGGAAATAGAACAAAATTTTTAAATGGACCAATCAGGAGCTAGGAAAAAAACTCGACCATTCAGGAGCTAGCTTTTCATCGACCAGTCAGACTTCACATATGTTGAGGTAAATCATTATAAAAACTTTCCTGGGTTAATAATTGAACAAAAACAGACTTTTTGATAGTATCTTTGATAGTGTTTGAAAATTACTTACAGATCCTTGGAATCAAATAATGTCAAATGCTAAAAATCAAAGACTAATAAAACAGGGTTATCATCTGCCCAACAAATCCAGCATATTATAAAATTTTGATTCAAACTTCATTGTCTTCCATAGGATTGTTTGTTGTTACCACAAAAACATCCTCATCAATCCACTTTGACATTTTTTATGAAGCAGCTTATCTAATTTGTTGGTGGTCATTTGTCTGGCTTGGTTTCCACAATGAGTGCATTATTATTTGCATGTGCTGTTGATATAACATTTTTAGTCATCGTCTGGCTCCACATATTCTGTTGCTTTGAGTTAAAATGGATTGATAGACAGAGATACATGCTTACCATTCCAATGTTTTTACCATTACACTCACTAGTTTACACCCACTGCTTAAAAGGAACTTACATAGAATGAAACACCACAATAACTCAGGAAAACACTCTCATAACACATCTGTTGATTGGCCCTTGGTTTTCTCCATGTTTACTTCATCATCTCTGCTTACATGATGCAATAAGGCTCTCGTGGCAGATGAGGTTTAGTCCTGCAGCAGGCTGGTAGATGGGAAAGGAGCCCTTTCTTCAAGTCTTTGTTAAGGAAGAAACACACAATTGGGTTAACCCCAGCTTGAGCGAAACTCATCCACACAGTGGTGGAGAGGTACCGGTGTGGTATTGTGCACGCCTTGACAAACACCCTCCAATAGCAAGCCACTATATAGGGAGACCAGAGCACAAGGAACAGCAGGGTGATCACATAGAACATCCTGCCAAGCTGCTTCTCTGCTTTGAACTCCTCCATGCCCAACAGGCGCCGGTTCTGGTTGTGCAAGTTCTGCCGGATTCCCAGCAAAGTGGGTGGCATTGGGCCCCTGCCAAAGCCTGCAATCCAGTTGGCTGCTGCTTGACCAGTAGCCCCCGGCCCGTGGAAGGTCCAGTTCTGACTGATGGCCGGCACCATCTGGACCGGTTTCATTTTGCGGTGCTTGTATTCAAAGAGGAGTAACTTCATGTAGACCACGTGTGTGGCTAGAATGAGCACAGCCAGCATTAACATGAAGCCCAGTGTATCATTAGCCTTGAAGTAGCGATGCTCGAAGATGCATTGGTCCTCCTCGCGAATGAATTTGTAGGTGCCCACATCAAAAACAGGTGGGAAAGCCATGGCCACAGATAGCGTCCACACCATGCACACCACTGCCACACATGTCCAGAATGTCATGCGCTTCGAGTAAAAGCGGTGGTGCGCAATGGCCATGTAGCGTGTTACGCTGATACAGAACAGCATGAAGGCGGCATGGAAGCAGAAGAGCACTGCCATGAAGGCCACCACTTTGCAGCTAAGCACACTGTAAGTCCAGGCTGAACCGTTCTTTATAGACACAAGCACAAAAGGGAAGCAGATGGCTGAACGGATAGTGTCTGCCAGACACAAGTCCAGCAGGAAGTAATAAGGTGCCTTGTGCAGGGCCTGGTCCCGCAGTACGAGCAGAGACACCACCAGGTTTCCTGCTAGGCTAATGCAAATGATCAGCCCCAGTAGCACCAGTTTGATATAGGTAGAGACAGCTGAGGAAGGACTCTCCTCTACCATATCTCCTGCAGTAGCTGCCACTGCTGCCATAGGCCCAGCAGGCCCTTCACTGCTGTCATTTCCAGTTGCCATCCTGAATGCCCCCCCACCCATACCAACTTTTCTTCAAGCACCAAAGCCACCACTTCCCCACCACCACCGCCCTCTGCTGGTTGTTCCTTCGTCCTCGTGGTTGCTTCCTCTTTTGCAGTTCACAAGGAACAGGAACACCTTAATCCACATTGCCCCATCTCTAACAGGGTCCCTTTATTGGCGTAGTAAGTCGTCTCAACCTCCTGATCCTCTCCAAGAGCCTGAAAATAATAAGAAAAGACAAAGAATTAGAAGTTTGGAGGGGCCCCTGTAGAGATGCATTTTAGTCATCCAGGTAGTACGTATAGAGGACCCAAATTAAACACTTAACTATCAACAGTGTCAGAAAGCAATCTATGTGATCTATATAACCATGTACATTGAAACACCACAATAACACTGGGTAGTTCCTCGGTTCTTCATGTCATGGATCCACCATATGCGGAGACTTTCCTTTGAGACTCCATCTTAACATGACTGCATTACATAATTTCTGCTATTTTAGCACAAATCCAAATACATCAATCAATCAACCAATCTTTATTTATATAGCACTTTTACACAACAGTGTAACACAACATGCTTTACAGTAAAAGTGAAAAAACAAAAAAAAAACAATCCTCCATCACTCTCTCTCTCACACACACACAAAAGCAAACTCACACCACAATTAACACATGGAGCAGTGAGTAATAAAAATAACACAACAGAGTAACAAGAACTGAGAATTTGCACAGAGGAAACCCCAAAGACTGGAAATAATAAAAATGGTACACTAAAAACCAAATAAAAATCAATATAAAAAGAAGAATGTAATACAAATATAAACAACAGAAAATAATCAAAGAATAAGAGTCTATAAGAACCTTAAAGACCCTAAAACATATAAATAAATAGGCACAGACCCATAGATGGATAGGTGCTTCTACAACACAAAGTTTACCGTCATTTTTTTGTAAATTTTTATGATATGTTGAGTTGATTAAATAGTATGATAAATTTGCTTCTTTTTTCTATCAGAAAATATATACTAACGCAAAATAGGCTCCATGGCTGAATCTACTGCAGCTGATGGTTAAACTTGAATAAATAGTGCTGCATCTAAAATGTTTGACCTGCTGTGTTGATCTTCTGCCCAGTTTTTTAGAGCATTTTTAGCTGTTTAGGATCCAAACTTTTCCATCTTGTGAATGACACCCTTCTTTCAGGTACTTCTTCAGCATCACCGAAGGCTGCACTTATCAAGGTCCTCCTTGAAAAGAGAAATCTGGATGCCTCTGCACTTAGTAATTATAGGCCTATCTCAGTCCTCCTATTCATAAGCAAGGTTATTGAGACAGAAATTTTTAACCAAATCAGTAAAAACCTGAAAAGGCTATTATGACAACTTTCAACAGGTTTTCATCTACATCATAGTACTAAAACTGCCCTCATATAAGGCACTAAATTACATTCACCAAAATACTGACTCTTGAGAACAATCTTCACATTGTTCTTCACCTACTTAGAAGGTAGGAATTGATTTGACTGTATCAGTACTCATGAATTAGTATGCCTAAAAACACAGTAAAAAGACTTCAAAGTAATTATCCAAGTAGTCTAAGAAGTACTGAGTCATGACCTACTTATGGAAGAAATGTCACATCAAAATTGGGTGAAAACTCTTTGACACTGGATTATTCCAAAATTACACAGTAAAAGTACTTTGCAAATAATTTTGAAAGTAGTCTAAGGTATACTGAGTATAAATATATCATTTTCATGAATTACTTATGAAATCGAAAGAAATAGTTTTTATCTCACATCAAATTCAGGTGAAAATGTTTCTTGATCTCTGGAAGGGATTCTGACAGTAAAAGCACTTAAATAATTGTGCATGCAGTCTAAGAAGTACCAAGTATAAACAGAACTACTTACGGAGGATTTTTCTTCTGCTTTTGAGTAAATTGAGCAGACAGTTTAAGTTTTGTTTTAAAGACTGTTTTAAAGACTACTGCTTATTGGTGTTATTTGTACCAACATGAATAATAACATTTTGAACATGTGGGTATTTACTGAGTGGACACTGATTGTGGTGAATAGCATTCACAACATTAGCACTGGGTTTTCAATGCATTACTGTCGTTTTTGATTTTATGTTTTATGATGGAGTCACTGATGACCAAGAGACGTGGGGATAATAGTGTGCTGGTGGAGGTTTGTGTCGAAACGTGGTCATTGGTCGGGGAGCAAACAGTCCAACGATGCTAATATTATTGCGTTTTTCTCTCTCTCTTTCTCGCTGACTCTCACTCACTCTCTGACTCTTACCCAATCGGTCTAGGCAGATGGCCACCCACTCAAGGTTTCCACCTCTTAAAAGGGAGTTTTTCCTTGCCACTGTGGCGAAGTGCTTGCTAATGATGGGATTTGTTTGGTCCCTTTAAATAACTTATAAAGAGTTTGGTCAAGGTAGTG
The DNA here is from genome assembly GCA_038496675.1 of Rachycentron canadum. NCBI lineage: Eukaryota > Metazoa > Chordata > Actinopteri > Carangiformes > Rachycentridae > Rachycentron > Rachycentron canadum. Next base: position 22,038,128 of record CM076651.1, read on the forward strand.
AGAAGCCTCACTACCAGGGGAAAATGGCAATTGGCTCTAGAGGAGCAGTGGCTTCTGCAACTTTCACAGACAATCGAGCACAATCTGTGTCAGTCGGTGCTAGACCAAAAATGTTGATAACCTAAGTTTTGTGGCTTCGTGGATCTGATTGAGTGAAGAGATTCTTCCGTCCAGCTCCACAACCTGGTAAGTGCTGCTCATTTTATAAGGCCTTTCAGTCAGAGCTTGACAGAGCTTCTTGCAGGCTACATTTCTCCAGTCTTCAGCTGTCAAGTGTTGGTGAGCCTGTGTCCACTGCAGCCTCAGGTTCCTGGTGATGGTGACATGAAGAAAAAACTTGATGTAGTCTCCTGCTGTTTGACTGAAAGGCCTCAGGAGATGAGCGGTTTCAGAAACAAACCAGCCTGTCTGACACTGACAATCATGTCACATCAAAGTCACTGAGCTCACATCTTTCCTCATTTGGATGTTTGAAGCGCCTCACCTGGATATGCAGGAGGCAATGCACTTCTGCCACAGCACTGTCTGCAGGTGAACAGGTGTTCTTAATCCAGCATGTATGTACATGTAGTACAGTATGCAAGATACTCCTGTAACCATGATAACACACATGCATGAATGTTTCCAGATATATTGGAATGATGTAGCAACCACACAGCAGCTCTCCCCTCTAATATTAGAGTGCAGATGTTTTTGTCCATCTGCCACCATTCATGATCCCTCATGATTAGTTATCTACTGGTGAGCTCTGATAAATAATCCATCAGGTTCAGTACAGTGCAGCATCACATCTCCAGGTTGTTATTCAATTATTTTCCCATTTGGGCCCATTAATAAGACCTTCCAGTTTATTTTCTAACGTAGGGAAAATACTTATATATTAAAAATAATTAAATGATTTATGAATCAGATCTATGGAATTTTACACAGTAAAAAAAAATAATGAATCCCATCCGTCTGTGGTGTCTGACCAATCTCTAACTTGATCACACCTTTAACCTCTGAGACACACAACACTTGCTTGTTAATAGTTGTTAAACTCTAATTCTACAATTACTAATTATGTGCTGTGCCATTTTAAAAAATCTTCATAAAGCACCTTAAGGAAGCCTTCAGACCCCTTGACTTTTTGTACATTTTATTATCTAATAGATTTAATTATAGAGGAATACATTTTCCATTTTTTCCCATCAGTCTTTACTCAGTAATCCACGACGACAGAGTTTTCAGCCCTTTAACCCAGAGTTTTGTAGAAGCTCCTTCAGATGTCTCTGGGCTTTAAATGTGGGTTTTGGCCAGGACACTCAAGGACAGTCAGAAACTTGCAACCCCAGTCTCCTGCTGTCTGCATCAGAAACCCACCCCAAAGTATGATGCTGTCCCCCATGCTTCACTTTGGGGATGGTATTATCCAGGTGATGATTCTTATTCCTGCTGCTCTCAGGGTTTTTAAAAGATGTTAGTCAGACTCCAGCAGGCTATCATATGTCATTGACTCAAAGTGTCTGTCTGCTCTTTAATATAAAGCCCCAATTGATTGACTGCTGACATAATCATCCAGCAGGTTTCAACAGATGTCTCAGCAGATGTAGGTTATTGAGTTGGGCCAGGTGGCCGACTTTCCTGGTTCCAGACTTCTTTAGCTTCATAGTTACTGAGGTCACTGTTCTCTTGGGAACACTCAGAGCTTTAGAAATGGTTTTATTCGTTTGATCACCACAGTTTGATCACTTCAGTTAATGGTTTGGTCTCTGTTCTGACCTGCTGTGGGAATTGTAGGATCTTAACTGTACATCATTTCAATATATTGCAATCAAGTTCTGGACACATTGGCAGTGGCGTGTGGTGACTTTTACAGATAGACAAGCAGAGCTGATAAACTGCAAACAACCAGAGATTATTCCTCTGAACTGACTCTAAAAATATCAATTGTGTAGTATGGATGAAATATACTTCTATTTACAATATTTTCTGTTAATTTACAATTACACACTCCTGTGACAATGCAGGATCCTTCCAGCCTCAGCGTTATTAACATTTCCTGGTTCATCATCTGGAAGCACAGTGTTGTTAGGCACAGGGAACTTTGGGTTGTTTCTCAGTAAATAAATGACACAACTCAAGACCAAAGTGCACATACATTGCACTGCTTCGTTCACAGCTACACTGATATCTTATTACCAGCAAACTCTCTTCTCCAGTCACTATCATCACTGCTCTCTCTCTCAAACTTCCTGCAGATCTTACACAAAGATAAATAAGATAAATCAGAGTAATTTGCTCATTTAATCCCTGCTGCCTCTTAATGCTCAAGAAGATAAGGCCGAAGGTAATGTTCTAATGTACAAGTTCAGTCCCATACATATCTTTCATGAGCATGATGCTGCAATATCATAACTGATCTCAGAACGGTAAAAGCTGAGTTAGCAAGTCAAAGATCCAAGGATTATCCTCAATGCATAAAAAATGCTGCTTCCCCCTCTTGACAAGCCCCAGCCTTTGTCAACAGGACACAGTCACTCCCATGAAGAAGACAGAAATGATAGATACCATGGCTGGAAATGGATGGATGCTGCTGCCACCACAAGATGGCAGTAAATTACATGATGAGTGTAAATTGGCATCAGATCCTTTACAGAACACTATTCTGAGATCAGATGTAAGGATAGAAATAATTTCACTCCTGAATTGTTCTATTTATAGTTTTAACTGGTCAAGCACTGGTGTGAGAGCACGCCACACATGCAATGCACCTTATCATAATGTGTGTGCCACAGGAATGTCTTAATACATTACGAAAGGTTTCCATTTTTGTTTGTAATCAATTTGTAAAAATGTCTATAAACATAATTTTGTCACTCTGAAGTATTGAGTGTAAATTGATGGGCAATATCTACAAACTTAAAAGGGTTAGGTATAAGGTAGTAAAGATAAATATTCCTGAACAGGAATAGAGGAATTGGCTGTCTCCATCTGTCTCAGCCTGTATCATGACTGACCTCTGGAGTTGTGCACTAACAAAGGTGTCCCTCATCCCAGGTGAGTAGAAAAGGTGTGCATGTTTCTGACAGAACTAAATTTTGTGTTGTGATTTTTTAGTTTGTGGGCTGGATCTCTGTTGTAGGTATCCGTATTATGACTAGCAATCTGTCTAGTATCAGTCCAGCTACTTAATCAAAGCCTGTTCTCCTGTTTGTTTTCAGGTGTGGCTGGGACTGCAAGAGAAGATGTGAACATCTACATGTCAGGATCAAGTGATCAAGTTGAATAAGTTCATGAACATGTTGTTGAAAGAAAAAAAAAATCTTTATGCTGTAACAATATATTATCACATTATTATATCATACTAAATTAATACTTAATGTTAATTGTTGCCTCACAACAACTGAACCCTTCTGTGTGGAGTTTGTATGTTCTCCCTGTGTCTGCGTGCGTTCCCCATGGGTACTCCAGCTTCCTCCCACAATTCAAAGATATCCAGGTTTAGATTAATTGGTGATTCTAAATAGCCTGTAAATGTGAATGACAGCATCTCTATATGTGAGGTAGTCTAGATGATAGAATAGCGATCTGTTCAGCGTGTACCGGCGACCCATTTGTGGTATAGATGACAGATGGATGGATGGTTTCAAAATCAAAAATTCAAAAATTATGATAATAGGTCCACATCCAGAGTGTACCTGTGACATGCATGCTCGCATGCAAGTTATGTATTTAAAGGTTATGTTACCACTGTTGATTAGGTGACAAGTTTACATACATCAGTCAACTATGATCACATGATCAAATCTTAAACTTTATGAGTCTTTCATGTTGAGAATATGAGGCGATAGCAGACCTTGCTATGAAAACAGTGAATCTAACAGGCTAGGCTATGGAAATATAGTTAAGATAACAGACTAGGTTATGAAAACAGCACAAGCTGTCCAAGTATAACAGGCTGACTCGTCATGTTTCTGTGTAAATGCAACAGAAATAAAGAAAATATCAGATTGATATCAGATATCAGAGTGATGAATGAAATTATATTTTTTGCGCCGCTCCCTCTTTACTCATTATTATTAACCATTTAATACACTTAAGAAGCTCAGATGGTACTGGCAGCTACTGGACACTTTCAAGGTGGAAAGTTACTCAATACACGATTGACATTTGGATATCAATAAATACAATTTAAATATCAAGATGACAACTTTTACCTTTTCATTTGTTTTAATGAAGCTTGCTTCATTAAAGTAAGCTTTAGTGATGATCAAGTCTTAAAAAGTATAACGCTGATTGTGCACCTTCTTCCCCTCAAGCTTATAAAATCTGAAATGTGCCTTCAATGAAGATGGGACAGGTTGAACTACTTTTTCCTCTACGTCCTCTTACTCATGCAAATGAGGACTATCATGGCAGAAACTGACATCTGTAACTGACAACTATAGGATGGGTGAGCTAAATTTGTCACAAAAAAGTAAACCATTGCTGTTATGAAACTGAAATATTTTAGAATTTATGAATTTATTTTAAATCTGTGGAGATGATTTTTTTTGCACATTTCTAATACACAAGTCACTCTGAGCTGCTTTAAAGGACAAGTGAAAACAGAATGATGACTGGAAAACAAGGTGTGATGAACACCAAAGATCAAATTTATTATATCAATCATTGAGTAATTTTTATCAGGTCATTGTTGGAACTCCACAGACTGGGAGCTGTGGGGAGCTGAGAGGCTGTTGTCCTGAAGGAGGGGCTTTGCGATGCTGGAAGTTGGTTGGCGGTGGAGGGCAGAGTCACTGTCAGGAACTGGGTAGCAACAGCAGCCCAATACCTCTGGCTTGATGTCGGTGGGAGGAGGCAACAAAGCTCACTGGATGAGATGTAGACAGTCGATCTCTGACAGTGGGGCCCAGCATCTAGCCTTCTTACATGGTGTATACAGGTATAATGAGTACTGGAGAGCCACCAGCATCTGCAGTTTAGCACTCTGGAATCTGGATGGCTTAAAAATACTCTTACTAGAGCTGGCGCTAAGTTTTTAAGGGGAACATACCACCCAATAATAAATCTTAGCTTATAAATCCCTTGGCTGTTGAGCAAGGCCTCAGATATGCTGGAAATCCTGCACTATTCATTATCAACACAACACAGTGTCACACTGACCACTGCACGCTGTAATGCATCACATATCAGGACAATACTCTGCATAATGCGACTTCTCATCAGCCTGTAGAGACTGAGGCATACAAAAGGCACCAGACCCCGAGAGTCGGGTTTACAGGATACAGGTTTATTTCGGTGGGATAAACGGCATGTAGGAATGCAGAGCAGTCAGCGTGACATTCTGTAGGAGATACAAAATGGTAGTCGTGTTGTGCTGCTCACCTGCTGTGGGCTGCTTGTCCTCCAGACTATGTCAGGCAGGCGTCAATTGCAGTCTCGTTGTTCCACAAAAATGAACAACCGGGTACAACTGATAAATAAGAAAGAGCGGCATCCACCTGTGTCCAGGTCTCTGTATATGGTGTCAGGGAGCCTGCTGCGGGCTCCTTTAAAAGACAAATGCTTTAATGAAAGCACAGCTGCGTTTCCTCTTTTTTCTTGTGCATGTCATGTCTCTGTGTTTTCCACAGAGGCTCGTGCCAGTAGATCAACAGCCCCAGTGATAATGTGGGTTCATTACTGTCCGCACCTGGTTTACTGAGTTTCCACTCCAGTTTACAGACCTCTGACAGTACTATCCTGTGGTAGCATTAAACTCATTGTGTCTTGGAGCTTACGGACACCAGCAGACGCCAGTAAACCCATCTTCTGCTCGTGGTTTTTGGAAACCCCGCTGCTCTTCCTTTCGCATTGTTCCAGTTAAACCGAAGGAAACCGCATGTTTGATGTTCATAAAATCCTTTTGGCATGCCGAAGTAATCCGAGAGCCTCTGGTCAGAAACAACTCGATTCGCTAGCTAACATATTGAGGCCGGGAAGCCCCGGACAGGCAGGTTTGGGCTGCAGGATGACACTGACGCCAATCCCCATTCTGTCGCGCAGCCCATCAGCGGTCAGGCATCTCACCAACAGGCGTATACAGGGGACAACACTGTGGATAGAAACACCCTGAATACAACGCTGTCGCTGGCAGGTGGAAGCGCGGCTCTGTCTGTGGCAGAGGGGCTGGTATTGGACAGGAATGAGCGCAACATCCAGTAGTTGTAGCAGGCAACTCCTGCTGGTAGCACTGATTTCAATCCCATCTGAATGTCCCATGGACAGGTGCGGTCCGCAGCTTTCTGGGTGATGTGGGCAGAGCCTCCTCCTGTTCCCACTGTAGACCAGATTTTATGCAGGATTCAACAAATGTGTTATACCACATAGATATGAAAAATATAAAGGTAAACTAGTCAGATGGAATAGGAAGCCTAGAATTTTATAAAGGTGAAATATCCATTTTCTATCAGTATTTCCCAGTAATGCATAACAATCACAGGTGAGAACAACTAAATATGAAGGATCAAACAACAATAACATGTAAATATGGAGAGAATTGGTTGAGAATTGACCTGTGGCAGTAGGCATGTGAGCCATGTGCATGCTGAGATTTGTTCAGTCTAGAAAGGAGAATTCAACCTGGGTTATTTTCTGTTGCTGCAATTTATGCTACAAATTATTGTAGTTCCATAAACACTTCAAATTTAAGGCCTAAGGCAACAGTCTCTACCATAGACTGTATATAACAATGGGTGTAAACTGAGGGGCTGTAAGGTGAAGTCAATGCTCAAGTGCCTTAAACCTGCATTCAATCTAATGATCATCAGGGAGTGACTCCATTGGTTGTACAAAGAAGTCAAATTGTATTTAAGTCTATGGGAAAATGTTCCTACTTCTTACTTGATTTATTGGCTCAGTAATCTTCAAATTTATGAACTGTTAGTTTGACCATGGAGAAAAAAAATCATGTCTTGACAGTATGGAATATTATATAATTTAAAGGGTGTTTTGTAACTGTTACGTGTTATGTGTTACGTGTTTTTTCTAAGTGTAACCATAGATTTGTAAAGTTGTCAATTTATGTTTGTAAAGTTGCTAATTTATGTTATGTATACCATAGTTCTCCACATGTATTTACAGAGTTCTGTGGGAAGTGTAGAGTAACTGCTAGTTTCCAGCTCTTAAAGCCAAATACTTTTCAGTATGTTCAGTAGGTTATGTACACATTTATTAATCTCAATACACTTGAACAATGATTTGAAGATTATTTAGCCCTACAATTAAGACAGACATGGAAATCTCACTTACAGTTACATACAATAAGGGGATTTATAGTTATCATCACAAAATGTGCCTCTATGAGAGGTCATACAAGACCCGTTTCCCATTTCTTTGCCCAATGATTTGCCTCTCCTGATGGTGCACCACATGATGGATTGCTGTTTTGTACAGATATTCAAGGTCCCCAGAGAATGAAACCTCCTGAATCTGGTGATTTCCCTTGACTTTTCACCTGACCAGGATAACATTTGTGGCTTTCAATGACATACATAAATATTGGATGGATTGAAAATTTGGTTCAGAGAGTTGTATTCCTGTAATAAATTCTGTGAAGTTATAGCACCATCATCGGGTCAAATGTTTTATTTTATCTCTTGCAAAATGAAAACCTGCAAAACTAATGACATTCCTAGCAACCTCAGTTGTAATTTGTGTCTAATTAGCAGATCTTAACACACTACTACACTTAACTATGATGGTGAATGTGGTAAACATGATAACTACTTTACATTAACATGTTACCATTGTTATTCTGTATAATGTAATAACACACACACACACACACACACACACACACACACACACACACACACACACACACATATTAATAAATGGTTGAAGATGCACATTTTTTCTATGATTAATGTCATGTGAGGTTCATTCAACCTATTTATACAATCCCCCTTTAAGCATACATATGTATGTTACTGTGTTGTTGATTGTCATGATGATGATCAACAGTTTTTCTAATGAGGCAGCTGCAGTGGGGCTCCATTTATTCTAATGGCAGTCCTGCAGTGTAGTCAGATTTGTCCCTGCAGCCCACTGGGCTGGAGTAAGCAGAGGTCACTGGTACATGAGGCATGAAAAGCTTCCCACTATGGCCTGGAACACTGCCATCATTGTGGCCAGTCAGTTGTGTTTTTGTGTAGTTGGGGTTTATGCCGCAACAGCTGTCTCCTCTGCTGGATGCTGGACTCTGTAAAATACAAACCACAGCTACTCTTCTCTGTAATAAAACAATTGTAGTTCTCTGCACAACCTTTGCTGACAATTGCAGTGTGCAAACTTGAAAATTGGTTTCATTGAAACAGTGAGGATTCTGCACAAGAACAGCTGAACCAACTCCATTCTCCAATGAATAGATCTGGATCCTGCAGCAGAACAATTATTTTCTTATTTCTAAAAATGTATTTGATATTTTTTTTATTTTTGTTACACTGATCTGAAAGTAAACCACAAATCTGATGTAAATACATGGTTGGCCCAGGGTTAATTTTTGTTGTTGTAAACTACATATCCATATCCAGTGAACACCAGGAACCTTCAAATACAACCTCCATTTACTCTCTTATGCCTCAAGGAAGTAGCTTCTCCAAAGTCTGCATTCAATCAGTTATTTCTGCTCCCAGAGTATATGAATGATAAATCCTATAAAATTGAAGTCTGAGATGTGGAGAGGTTTACCCCACCAATTTGCTTTTTGAGCCAGGGCTAGCTTCAAAAAGTCTGAGCTTGTTTCATTCCTCTGAACTACATCATCTAGTTCTTCCAGCTTGGAGCTGTATTCCATTGTATCCTATCCTTTGTTTGAAATCAATTTTTTTATGCATGTGGATATGTTGTCAATTCACAGATACTCTGATATTGAGTGTATTTTAAACATTATTATATATATATATTATATTATAATATTTAAATGTCCAGACATTGTGTTTGTTTTCTACCTAAATATCTGTGAACTGAGACGATCTTTCTTTACTAATATTTACAAGTGTGTGTGTGTGTGTGTATGTGTGTGTGTATGGGGGTGTGTCTGGGGGGACAAAGACAAGATGGCTGATTCAATGTTTGCTAGGACCACACAGGCTGACCAAGGTGGACTACCACAAGATGTTTGTAAGCAAAGAAAGCACACTATGTAGCAGAATCAAATAGGGCTGCAGAGAGCTGTTCCAGGTAGCAGCAGTGCTAATCTGGAGCTGAGAACCTTGTTGCTACTTGTCCCACTTTGAGGGAGCTGAGAGCTGAGACAAAAGAGAGAGGCAAAGCTGAGACAAAAGAGAGAGGCAACGACAACGAAGGCAACGACAACAAAGGCAACGACTCTATCAGCTGAGTCTCCCACTACAATCCCAGCACTGTTCTAAAAAGCTTAATTTTTCGCATCCTCTGCAGATACAACCACTACTACATTTGAAACCTTACATCTGTAATCATTGGCTTTGCCTTGAAAATTAGATATAACTGGGAACGCAAACACATTTGTCAGCATTCCCAGTTATCTTCATTTAAAAAAATGTATTGACTTTTTTTAATATTAAAGTATTAAGTATTACAGTATTCAGTAATGATTTTATGACCATAAAAAACTCTTAGACCTCTTGCAACTACTGAAAAATGGAAACAAAAAAAGTGTTGCATGCATATTTTTGTTAGTAAGAGTTTGTAAGAGCATGAGTATAAACACAATGAGGTTATAAAGGTGGTCTTGTGAGTGGATCGGTTTTCATATTCAACACTTGCTAGCAACCGGCCTTTTTTAAGAGAAACAAAAGCTTCAAGAAATCAGGACTCGGATAATTACTGACTGATCTTATGGTATAAAATAAAACCTCTAATGTTTATATTAACCTGCTTATTGTGCAATTCGAAATTTCAAACTAGAAAGTGAGTAATGGAAAGTGAGTAATGAAAGCCATGAATTTCGAAACAAAAAAACAACACTCAAATATAATCACAAAAGTTCATGCAAAAATGTATACATACTCATGGGGTGGCATTTCAGACAATTTGACAAAGCAAAATTTCACAAATGAAAAATGACACTTTTTCACAATTGAAGTCACATCACATGAGTAGTCGCAAGACATCCAAAAACATTGCTGACTAGTATCTCGGCTCCCAGATGAGGAGTTTGCCTTTCAGTCTTTATGTGCATCATATTCCTTCGTCATCACATTAGATTAAATGCTGTGGATGCAATTGTCCCAACAATTTACAGATGCTGGAAATCAGTTGCCATGTTTAATTGGAATGATATCACAAGAGGAGAAATCCCATCTTTATTCGTATAACATCACTCATTCTCACTCCCTCAGGCAGGAGGAAGAAGATAAGATAAAGATAACAATTTACTTTAGAGAGGGCTGGTTACAATTATAAACACAGTTAAATTTGTGGAATGGTCAAAAGAAAAATAAGTCCTGTGTGAAAGTCCTGTGTTGTGTAAACCCATCCATTTATTACAAACGGCTCCCAAAGCAGACATTTTTCACTCTACATGTGACCTGTCTTCATCCACTGTTTCTGTCATATTTACTACAGCCACAAGAGGTCACCTTTGAATATAACACAATTATAGGTCCTATTAAGATGCTACATCCATGGGTTTTCTTTTGTTTGTTTTTTTTTTACAGAGGGGCAATAAACAGACTGTGACCATATTTTGTTTAGTTTTTAGTTTTAGTTTTGTTCATCATCACAAGCTGTGCAAACTGATGCACTGTGTCATGTGATCAAACCAATGGAAAACATATGAATAATTTGTAATTACCTTGTCATCCTGCTCAGTAAAAATAAGCTGTTAAAAATTTTTGTAGACACACATTACATTACTTGAATCATTTGTGTATTTAGTATTAAGCAATAACACTTGTGCTAATATGAACGCTTTTGCATTTGAATGTGAAAAATTTGGCTCCTGCTTCAAGAGCACTTCATTGTGAAACCTGCTGTGAAAACTCAGCAGCTTTAGAATAAAGAATGAATAAAGAAAAAAAAATGTTTTTTTGAACAATATGAGCTAGGCAGTACTTGATTAATGTATGATTAAATATGCAGTCAATCTCACATCTCATATACAGTAAAAAATGGTGCACAAACAATGCAGCCATCATCTGCTCAAGTCTTGAAAGCAAAGGTTACCTAATATGGTTAATAATAAAGGCAAAACTTTCAGGAGGAAATTGAGATTTGAAAGGCCTCAGGCTTCCGGTGTGCCTCAGTGGCATTCTGTTATGTGAGATGACCTTTGACAACACAGAAAATAACCTCAGAACAACCTGTTTTTACCTGTGAGAATGTCATACAGCATGTTACTGGGCTTCCCCCAGCTCACTGCAGTTAATGCTTCCTCTTCAGAAATGTATTGGTGCACCATTTGAAGTTGTTGATACTGATACTGTTGATACTAATGACTGAGATGGTGAGTTTACACAGAACAATCATTCAGACATCAGAAAATAATATTTCCGAGGAGATTTAGTAAGAGACATTATTAAAAAATCAACTGGTCTCAAAACAAAAACTTCACACATAGATTAAAAACTGTTATTTTACAAAGCAACAGACATCACAAAGTTTTTTGAGTGGACTGCAAAACCTAATATTAAATATGCATAGTGCACAGACATGTGCTGAAGCTCTGTACTGTACAGGATAAATTGGTGTATCACCATGGTAATTGCTGAGATCTGGAAATGTGTTGGCATCACTATAAAGAAGTCAGGTTTTGAGGGTTCTGTAAACGAAAAGATTTTAAACAATAGCGCAACAGCTAACAACTATTTTCTATGTAAAAATATAATGGAGTAATGGCATCCTGAGTGGAGAATGAAGTCACACACACGCTATGTGCATGTTGTAATTTAAGTTTCTTTGTTCTCTGTTTTGGGAGCTGGTTTGGGAAGATGCACATGTCCACACACGTCCACAAGTGACCTTAGAGAATTTCCTCCTCCGAAGAAAAAGGCTCCAACAAAGAAAGAGATGAGACCAGAGCACAGACAGCCTAGCCTTCGGGAGTTCTGGCTCAAATCCAGGTTGACCAGTGGGCTGTCAAAACATCCAGAAAATTTGTCAAATTTTTACTGACTCTGTCAGCGTCTTTACTCCTTCAGTCTTTACTAGCTCTGTGAATATCATTTGTTCTAGTAGATAAATCCAAGGCTGAATTTTTTTCTGTCTTTTCCTTCCCCCCATGTGTGCATGGATTGATGTCTACATATTGTCATCTCTGTTTTCATCTGACTGGCTACAGTACACTGTAAACCTTTGCTATAAATTTACAGAAAATCTGATCTCTACTGTATTAATGTCATATAGTGCCATTCTGTAAACTAGAATGCAATCTGGGAGAAATAAAAAATGATTACAGTATTTTTACAGAATACCATTATCTACAGTAATTTGGTATAAATTTTACTGTGAACAGCTGAGCTTCTTGAGAAAGTGAAAGAGGGTGGATCTAAGAAAGAAATTATTTTTCTGGATTTTAAGTTTGTAGGACATTTGCCGAACAGTCTCACCACAAAGACAAAACCTCAGTACAACCAGCTCAGCCATTTTGTCAGATGTGCAGAGCTACGATGATGGAAGGGCTCACGCATAACGGGTGCCATAGCTCTGGAGATCTGCGAGAAGGGCTCAGTTTCCGCTTTCCAATGGCTGAGAGAGGAGTGCGACAAGACAACTTTAATAGAGTTAGGTATGTCACCATTTTTGTTCTGCCTTAAAGTGTCAAAATGTTAGAAAATGTCATAGCATTATTTCTGACAACGGAGTAAAAAATAGTGTGAATATTCTGTCATGTAGGACAGTCTGTAACAAGGTAAGTGAAAAGCTTCATATACATAGTTTTTTAGCTAGCTAAAATGAACATGCCTGTTTTTTGTCTTTTTGTCATGCTCTTTGACCTCTTTGCTTGATACGTCACATTCATAATGAAAGATAAATATTTATTTTGCCCTACATTGTTTTACAGAACCTGCATTGATATTAATCCAGAGTGGTACAAAAGCCATAAAGAGGTTTAGACCAAAAAGAGTGGAAAGAGAACACTACATCGGTCAATTTGCATGTCCGCACTTATCAAGTGACTTCAAATGGGACATACATACACAGATGCAAACACTCACTTACCTACTCGCTAACTCACCAAACACTGTATGCACAGCTGATTTTGATCTAAAAATTGTCATGTTTTCATTTCAATAAATATTTAAAAATAAAATGCACAATGAATGTTGTCCCTTGTCATTAATTTGTTTCATCATCATCGATTGAAATACAGTTAGCTATTGTACATATACAGTAATTGAATGTAATTCAAAATTGAATGGAATTATGCTGTCAATTTACAAGAATGATAAAGAACTGCATACGTATTTCCAGTAATTAACTATAATTTATATTTTTAATTTTATTTTAAATTTCAGTCAGAAAAAAATATAGTACTTAGAAAGCAAAGCTGCTGCCACTTAATTACTGTAAATATGTAGTGAAAAGCTTTACAGTGTACCTATAATAACGTTTGCTGTCCTGTTGTCACTATTATGAATTTATTTATTTCTCCAAATCTTGCTATTGCTAACTGTCAAAAACAGGTCAGATGGAGAATTTTGACTTTCTTACCCAGTCGATCTTATTTTCGGATCTCATAATCCTCAGAAATTACAATGATATGTTATATTTTATTAAAATCCACCAGGCTAGGACATGTCAGCAGTCAGAAGATTACACAGGTTAGAAATAGGTGAGTTGAAACTGTAGTGGACTTCAGCTACATGAACTCTCCTCAGTAAAAAGTTGGCAGTTATTGTATAGTTTATGTTGCCTGAAAATGAAGAATATTACTAATGTTCCTGGACTTTCAGGTAAATATATTTACTGCCATACCTAAATTACACAGCGATGTTCCAACACACACACACACCCACCCACCCACACACACACACACACACACACACACACACACACACACACTTTGACTTTAAACCAAAGTGTTTTAAATTGCGTCATGTGTATAAGCTGTTGACTTTGAGTTCAGGGATGTTGCAGACCCCCTGTATCTATGTACCAGTGATATATATCAAACACAAGAACCTACAACATTTTGCAGTTCTTTCAGATGGTGATTTGTTATTGATCACCAATTGGTTTTCTGGTCAATAATGATTGAATTGAATAATGAATGAATTGATATTCAGCAGAATAAGATGGAGGTTGTGGGTTTTGAAGCTAAAACCAGATGTGTTCTCACATACAAAAAGAAACTATCAGATATCTGGTGCAAATACATGCAGCATTGTCCAAACGGTCACACTGTACCTGAATCATTTCACACAGAAACATAGAGGAGTCCAGTAAAATGCAGCTTGGCGGTGACTGAAGACATCATAAATCAGTGGAGCTTTTTACCGTATTCACAGCTGAAGGTAACAGAGAGAAAAAGCCTCTGTTCTTTGAAATTCAGAATTCAGGACTTTCACTATAAAATGTCATTGGCACTGGAGGAATTTGACCTCTATTGAAACAAATACCCACCCCCACACTGGGCTGAATCAGCTGAGTAAGCCCTTGCATTCAGCACCCCAGTGAAGGAAGGAATGAATCATGGCATATCGACAATATGATTTTCACTCTGAATCATGCAAGTGAGAAGGTAGGCACACATCTTTTGCAGTACAAATAAGTCTCCTTGTCAGCAAGAATCACACACAACTGTCAGTTCATCATCATGTGCTCAGGGATCAAAAAGTGGCAGTCATCAAAGCTGTTCTCTCACTGTTGATATTCACACGAGAACATGGTTCACACAGTCAGACACGGCACTGACTGCGCTCTGCAGGGCAGCTGCTGCTTCTGAGATGCATGAGCAAGCATGATGCACTGTTTCCAGCATCTACATCACTTCTGTTTGACAACTGATCATCTCGAGCCAAACATATTGATGAATCAATGAAGATTAATGAATGAACCTTCACATTGCTGTTCTGTCTGCTTTGTCTGTATTGAACCCAGAATTCAGCTGGAAATGAATGAAGTTGCATACACTTGGACATATACAACAGAGCCATGGTTAACATTAATACCTGTGCTTTTATTACTCTAACATGGTCAAACTGCCTGCTGTGACAAAGACCTCTGGTGTGGTTGTACTGGAAATACCTTAGGTTAGTCTGCAGGACAGTTAAATCAGTAGAGACTAACAAGAGGAACAAGAGAGTGTGAAAAATAGTAACATAAAATTTGTTGTGAACACCATGGTCACCAGTGGTCCAAAGGTTAGAGGACTCTTCCCCCCAGAGCCTAGACACTGGTGGGGGTGATGAGAAATGGAGCTTGGGATGGGAAACATTTAATTGGAGATGGTTTGGCATCCATACTTGAGGTGGGGAAGGGGTGCAGGTGGGTCACAGATTGATCATGTTGTTGAAAAGGTGAATGACAAAAGGCAGATTGGTTGTGACTGGATGAAGACGAGATCAGCAGGATCAGCAGGAAATAGAGCTTGTGATTTAGAAGGCATGTGTTAGGTCTTCCTGACTAAACTTTTGTTAAGATTCATTTTTAACAGCTCTTATCTAATCTCATGAAGAAACAACCTGAAACACATCACCATCACAGGAGAGCAGCCTCCTAGAACTTTGTTCTAGTACTTTGTCTTTTGCAAAACTTAAGTAAATATAACGTATATGGTTATGCAAGTGTTTTCAGAGCTAAAGTTTTAATAATAATGTAATATAATAATATAAATCAATCAATATAAATACAATTATAAATCGAAAAATAAATCTAAAACTAAATCAAAGTTTTTAAATTTCACTTTAAGCCTGCTTTAAAGTTTTTTTTCTTGTATTATCCATTATCTTTATAATATAATATAATATAATATAATATAATATAATATAATAT
>CM076651.1:22059018-22110925 GCA_038496675.1 Rachycentron canadum
TATATATATATATATATATATATATATATATATATATATATATATATATATATACATACACACACACACACACACATCCTGGGACTGCACTCTTCTGGACAGCGATCTCAGATGTTGTATCTGGAATCTGCTGGAGCCAGTCTCTCAGTTTGGGGGTCACAGCCCCAAGTGTTCTGATAACCACAGGAACCACTGTTGCCTTAACTTTCCACATCTTTTCCAGCTCTCAGCCCTTGGCATTTCTCGAGCTTCTCGAGTTCCTTCTTCCTAATATTGCTGTCACTTGGGATTTCTAGATCGATTGCTGCTGCCTTCTTCTGCTGTTTGTCCACCACCACTATGTCTGGTTGGTTAGCCATCATCAGTTTGTCAGTCTGTATCTGGAAGTCCCAGAGGATCTTAGCTCAGTAATTTTCAACCACCTTTGGAAGTGTACCCCATTTTGACCATGGGACTTCTAGGTTGGTTATAGCATTCCATGTACAGCCTGCCTTCTACACCCTGCTGTTATGTGATGGATTGTTTCAGGAGCATCTCTGCACAGTCTGTACCTGGGCTCTTTTTCAATATCAGCCACTTCTATCTATCATTGGTACATGCCGTGCAAGGGTCTGTCCTCCCTTGATGGTTTCTCCTGCTCTTCCTTCTCCTCCTCACTGTGTTTCTGCTCCCTGAGGTATTCACTAAGCAGTTCATCACAGCAGGCCATGTTCCTGATGTACTCATGGATCTTTGTTGTTCTGGAAAGTGGCTCTGACGCCCATTAGTCCTTGGCCTCCTCACTTCTGCTTAGCGTACAGTCTCAGGGTGCTGGACTTGGGAAAACCTATCTCTTCCTTTGGCCAGCTCATTATGCCAGTGGTATCTGATGACCAGCAAGACGTAGATGTTAGGTTGGACTTGTGGCCTCTTCATGGCTCCCATTTACTTGCAGGATTCCAAGATACTTGTAGCTATACTCATCGTCTATGTCGTGTGCTTGTGTTTCATAAACATAACAACAAAAAGGAGTAATTCTCCAAAACCCAATCTGTAATGTTAGTCAGAGCAATTAGGCACAGACAGAGCAAGTGTCACAAAATGAGTTACTTGTGTTTTACAGAGCCATGTAGGAGTTGTAGTAATTGAGTGCAACAGAGATTAAGCATTTTTGGAAGTTATCATCACCCTGGTTCCCTTGACAAAAAGCCAGTGATCCTATTGATCACTGGCTTTTTTTTTTTGAATTCCTGTAAAAAAAAAAAAGGCTCTGTGGCAAACAAAGTTTATGATATAGGCTTTTTCAGCAGGATAATCTTCACTAATGATCTTCATCACTTTATGATTTTTGAAGCCTAAATACATTCACCAGTAGTAAAAAGATAATGTTTAAATGAACTACACCATGATTAAATGACTTCACCATCACCACCACTAAACTTCCGCCTTGCTCTGACCTCTTCTACAAAAGCCTGTCCTCTTACAAAGTTGGTAACAACATCCAACTGAATTTAAGATAGGTGACATTACTGAGCACTCAAAGGTCAGGTCACAAAGGGTGGCCAGGACAAATAGATGAACTAGCAGACTTTAACACAGATACTTGTTTGTTTCCAGTTTCTAACCAAAGGTCAGTGATGTGTTTAAACTGGGATCCTGGTTTAAACCATAAACCTAAATGTGTTTTTACACATTCCATGATGGTTCCCTAAATTTAATGTTTAATGTTTTTTTTTTTGTGCTGATCCTCATGTTACTGCCGATCAGTGGATTAATGAGAAACCACTGACTTGACTGAAATTATGGGTCTCCACTTCCTCCCACTGTACAAAGGGAGCCTGAGTCTGTGGAGTGGTGACCAAGTTCCATCTTATATCACTCACAGCTGTCAATCATGACATCTTGTCCCCTTTTTATAGTGTAAGATAACTGATTAGAATATCACTCATGAGACATGAGTCAAGTTTTTATTTATATTTTATTTAATTTTGAGTATTTGCACTTCATTTGTGATTTTATTTTTTTCTGCTTTTTGGACTAGGATTTTAAAGTCAGTTACAATCAGTTTCAACTGGATCAGCATGATTAGTTACAGTGAAGAACTGGCAGGTGGAGGTTAAGGCAGGGCTGCTTGATGTTTTAGAGGTGGCTGATCTGAACCACGAGGTAGCTGTTTTGGTAGGTCATCAATTATTGGCTGTCAGAAATGAATAAAATATAATTAAAAACTTCATATCAAACAATAAATCTGAAATGAATTAAAGTTATTTTATTAAGATGGGGCACCATCTTAATGGTGACAGCCAATACTGATTCAGTCTCAAACTGATTACTGATTAATGTTTTCATGCTGTGTTCTACCATAAATATTTGTCACCATTGGAATAAGACATATTGTAACTGACCAGTCTTTGTTTGTGAGTGACTACAGACTTTTAAATGCACATAGCGTTAGGTTCTCAATAGATGCAGGATCACTTCTTCTCTAGGAAAGAAAGAATCTGATCTAGAAATACTATCCAGGCATCTTTAACACCAGTACCAGTGGTTGCAAGTGACACATTTCACCATGCTGCACAAAAGAAGTAGGTGTGTGTCTATGTGTATATGTGGTTATGTACATGTGTCATTGCACCTGCTGTGAACAACCACAGCCTCTCTGTCAGAAGGTTTGGTACAGGAAAGCCGTCACATTTGGGGTGTGTTATTGTCAGATAACCACACAGCTCTGTGTTGTTCTAACTATATCATGTGTAGAAGGTAACAGCTTCCAGCTTCTGGTCCATTCAGGAGCAATAAGGTCATGCTGCAACACAGCTGTATTGTCCAAAGTAAACAATAAGTAACCAAATGCTCTTGACTAAACTAATTTGGGCACTTATAAGTTCATATGAATAAATGATTAATGTGCACAGAAATTAATATTTCTATCTCTATCTAAATGCAGTGTGAAGGAGTCAGATTGCTTAACAGTTGTTGTTAACTGCTGTTGACTGTTAAACAGCACAACATCACAACTGTATAAAATAATGTTGGTTATGATTATGGTGTCTAAAAATACTGATACCCAGGAATGCAGTCAGTATTTGCAGACATATCATTAACAAAATAGAAGCTGATTGTTCATGGTGTAACAGTCTGAACAATCTGACACATTTATTTAATTATATTTAGTTATTTAGTTATATTTAGTTATTTTGGACAGAGATACTTTATTGGCTTAAACAACACACACTTAAAATTTAGGTATTTTAGGTAATGCAAAAGCAATTGAAAACCACAAAGAAATAAAAAGCACTTGAATAAAAAACACTTACATAAAAATTTAAAAGGTGAGAAGATTCAAGAAGCACAATATAAAAAAACATTATACAAAGGTAAAATTGAACAGAAGATAAAAAGAAGTTGAATTAAAACAGAAATTAAAACAGGTAACAGGAATAAAAATGACACCACAGCTACAGTGAGACTGCCTTTGACAAACAGGAAGCAGGGTAAAGATGTGAGAATTCAACTGATATGATTCACTTTCCTGGTCTTTAAGTAAAATTTAAGTTAAATAAATGTGTCACCCTCGTAGTTATGGTGAGATTCTTTCCTAAGTAAGTCAGTGAAAGTGTGAGATGTGGACAGCACCAAGCTCACCCACAGTGCAACAAACTCAAACATCCTCCTCGTCACACCAGGGATATGGTTTCACCACCTGCCTCAGGAAGTCAGGTACACAACAAATGACATAACACCGCCATGCTGGAACAAACTGTACCACTTCCTACACACAGAGAAACATGTTATATTTTCTTGGGTTATAGGCACTGGTGGAAGAAGTGTTCAACTTCCCTGATTATGTAAAACGGTTTCTTTTAGAGTGATATAATTATATAATTATATTCACTTAATTCTATTTAAAAACTGTAGTATGTAATGGTGTAGGTGGTCATTGTAAAACTGCAGTGATTATATTATTCTGTATAGTGTATCACACAAGATGCTGATGAATTGCGCTGCAGAAAAATCTTTTTACTGACTAAATAAATCTGAAATAATTCAGTGTGATTAGACATCTAATATATTTAGAATACAAACCATGTGAGAGGAAAAACATATTATATTCTACACATCATCATATCATATTGTGTTTTAAAAAATGACTTTTATACTCTTGTGTATGAAATAGACAACCCAGCTGTCAGTTAGTCCCACAGTGATGCTCAAAAAGCAGACTCTCTGCTGCTCCATCGCACTCTCTGTTGCTCCATCAGACTCTATGTTGCTCCATCACACTCTCCACTGCTCTATCAGCCTGTTGCCCCATCAGACTCTGCTGCTCTATGCTGCTCCAGTAGATTCTATTACTCTCTGTTGCTCTCTGTTGCTCCATTAGACTCCTGCTGTTCCTCCATCACACTCCATCAGACTATATGTTGCTCCATTGCACTCTCTAGTGCTCCATCACAGTCTCTGCTGCTCCATCAGACTTGCTCCATCGCACCGTCTGCTGCTCCATCACACTCTGCTGCTCCATTACACTTGCTGTTGATCCATCTTGCTCTGCTGCTCTCTATTGCTCCATCACACTTTCTGCTGTTCCATCAGACTGCTACTGCATCAGACTCTGTTGCTCCATCAGACTCTGTTCCTCCATTAGGCTCTTTGCTGGTCCATTAGACTTGCTCCATCACACTCTGCTGCTCCCTCACCCTCTACTGCTCCATCACACTTTGCTGCTCTATCACAGTCTGTTGCTCCATCAGACTTGCTGCATTGCACTCTCTGTTGTTTCAGCACACTCACAGAAATTTGGTACAAATTATCTACAATGCTGACAAAAAGTTATTAGAATTAGTAGTTACTATAAAGGTTTCAAGAATTTTGATATACCAATGTGTTTTGAAATTATTATTATAATATTATTATTATGCATGTATTTGGATGTGAGATGAGGTCTGGGCCTCTCTATGTCTTGGGATATTGTGCCTCTAGGGGGCACCACAAATGTAAAAAGTTAATATCTACTAATTTGGTTTGCATGATCATGGGTTATATTGTAAAACAAAAAGAAAATCAGTCAACATCTATATCTCCACAAGTCATCAGATTCATTCAAATGCAGCCAAAATTGACATAGACATTATCTAGATGGTCGATATCAATGTTTCAAACAGCATTTGGATCAAACAGTGAGACCTCTGTGATTTTCATCATATTACTGTAATTTGTATTGTATGCACAATATTATTTTTTAGTTTTGCATTCAAATGATGATAATCCTGAAACAACCAAAAATGATGTATGATTTTTCTCATGACTTTCACACCTACATTCCGAAAGCTTTAAACAATGGTGTAGTCTATGTGATACACAGGTATACACCATATACCCACTAAAGGTCTAGAATTTTCATATAGTCACTTAGAAATGCTCAAGAATATGTAACAACATAGTTTTGTGATAGTTTATGCACTTCAGCTATTTGTTTCTGTGAAAATACCACTTGGTGTGAATAATGTAATGTCAACTAAAAACCAAACCAGTTATATTCTATGAATGGAATGGAGAAGTTTATCAGTGAACAGTAGACTAATTAGCAATGTGTGCTGTGAGAAAATACATGTCAGCATCAGTGCTTGCCTTCTACACATATAGATATTAGTAATTGTATGGCAAAAAATTTTGGGTTTGAGAAAATACATGTCAGCATCAGTGCTTGCCTTCTACACATATAGATATTAGTAATTATATGGCAAAAAATTTTGGGTTTGATTCCATCCCATATCTTTCTTCAGGTTCTCTCATGGGCAGCATGGTGATGCAGTGGTTAGCACTGTCGCCTCACAGCAAGAAGGTTCTGGTTTTGATTCCTGGGCCTCTGGCCTTGCTGTGTGGAGTTTTTATGTTCTCCCTGTGCCTGCGTGGGTTCTCTCGGGGTACTCCAGCTTCCTCCTACAGTCCAAAATGGTGACTCTAAATTCCCCATAGGTGTGAGTTTGAATAGTTATGTCTTTATGCGTTGGCCCTGCAATAGACTGGCGACATGTCCAGGGTGTATACCCCCCTCGCCCTATGTCCGTTGGGATTGGCTCCAGCCCCCTTGCAACCCTGACAGATAAGCAGTATAGATAAAAAATGGAGTTCTCTCATACATCAATACTGACTCTCCTAACTCCATTTGTTGTTTTTCCAACAGCAAGAAAAAAGAAATTCATTTTTTCCCCTCAGTAAGACTTAGTAACATTTGTGAATGACTCAAACAGAGCAGAATAGCCTTAATAATGATTAATAATGATTAGTAGTATTCATCAAACTGAAACAACTGATAAAAGATAAAAGCTTGTCCAGTTTGTCCAACTTGTTAGGGTGGTTTGTACAAATCTTCAAATCTTAAAAAAGTTCCTGGGGCCTCTTCTATGAACTCTGATCTTCAGTTCTTTCCATAGATTTTCAATTGGATTCCAGTGAGGTGAATGACAGCTTTATTTTCTTTCTCTGAAACCAATTGAGAGTTTCCTTTTCTGTGTGCTTGGGATCACTGTCTTGCTGAAATGTCCACCCTCGTTTCATCATCAGCATACTGGTGGATGGAAGCAGATTGTTATCAAGAATGTCTCTGTACATTTTGGGGCGATTGTGACATGGTGTGTGCTATGACATCCAAATAGTTCAATTTTGGTCTCATCTGACCAGACTATATTCTCCCAGAATTTCATAGGCTTGTCCAAATGTTGTGTAGCAAACATGCTTTTTCTTTAGCAATGGAGTCTTGTGCAGTGAGCATGCATAGAGGCCATGACAGTTGAGTGCATTACTTTCTTTGAAACAACTGTACCTGCTAATTCCAGGTCTTCCTGAACTCCGCAAGTGGTCCTTGGCTCTTGGACAACTCTTCTGATTATTCTTTTGACTTCCTCTGTCAGAAACCTTGCAAGGAACATTTGTTAATGGCCGGTTTGCGGCCCCAACGGTTGTCACTGGAACATTCAGAAGTTTAGAAATATGTCTGTAACCAATGCCATCAGTATGTTTTACAATAATAAGGTTGCAAAAGTCTTGCAAGAGCTCTCTGCTTTTACGTATCATGAGCTACTTCTTGTGTGACACCTTGCTAATGAGAAACTTTTTTATAGGCCATCAATTAGGACTAAACGAGCTGATATTAATTTGCACTGATAAGGGGTAGGATTGCTTTCTAAATGCTGACAGATTTCAGGTTTCATGGCTTTCCATGCCTTTTTGCACCTCCTTTTCTTCATGTGTCATTTCACTTTATTACACATAACTTAATTTATGGGCATATATGTTTTGATTTGTATATGTGGATTACTTGGGTTGTTACCAACATCTGGTGAAAATTTAGCCTCAACAGAAATATATTTACTAAGAAAAATGTTGACATGTTCAAAACTTATTTTCCCTGCTGTGTGTGTGTATATATATATATATATATATATATATATATATATATATATAGATATATATATATATATATATTTATACATAGTGCTGTGCAAAAGCTTTGCATGCTTGTGTTAATAATTTATTTTCATCAATTAACAAAATGCAGTGAATAAACAAAAGAGAAATCTAAATCACATCAATATTTGGTGTGACCACCCTTTGCCTTCGAAACAGCATCAATTCTTCTAGGTAAGACCATCTTCTATGGTCTTAGAGAACGAACCACAGATCTTCTGCGGATGTAGGGTTCCTCAAATCCTTCTGTCTTGTCATGTAATCACAGACAGATTTGATGATTTTGAGATCAGGGCTCTGTGGGGGCCATACCATCACTTCCAGGACTTCTTGTTCTTCTTTGTGCTGAAGATAGTACTTGACATTGGCTATATGTTTGGGGTCGTTGTCCTGCTGCAGAATAAATTTGGGGCTAATTGTATGCTTCCCTGATGGTATTGCATGATGGATATAAGTATCTGCCTGTATTTCTCAGCATTGAGGACAGCATTAATCCTGACCAAATCTCCAACTGCATTTGCAGAAATGCATTCCCAAACTTGCAAGGAACCTCTACCAGACTTCACTGTTGCCTGCAGACACTCATTATTATACCGCTCTCCAGCCCTTTGGCAAACAAACTGACTTCTGCTACAGACAAATATTTAAAATTTTGACTCATCAGTCCAGAGCACCTGTTGTCATTTTTCTGCCATTCCAGCACATAAAAGTGCTAAAAATACATCCATATAAAGTTTGTAGTACTTAAATACGATGTACAATTGATCCCCCGTGAAGGACAACTTGCTGAGCTCCTATCAATGTAGGTGGATCTAAGAATATAAATTGATACATTCATTACATTCCTAATATATATGTGTGTGTCTGTGTGTGAAGACATTTTGCAGTAATTTGTCATCACCAACAAGTTGTAATTAATAAGGTGTTTTTCTGCCCAGTGGTGAACTAGTATGGAAGACATAAAGCAGAAGCAACAGAGACCATCAGTGCTGCGACAAATTTCCTTGACAGCTTCTGGACAACACCATGGTATGGTAGCATCAACATTATCACCATACATGTATTTATATGTGCTGACATTTGTAGCATTGTGCATTTTAGCCCTAATGTATTGCAAACATTGCATTATTCCATAATTTCTTGAATTATTTGGGTCTTAAGACTATTGACTACATGTTTATGAAGCAGAGCATCAGCAGTGGCAGCATATTTTGTGGCATATACTACTATGCTATATTTCTTTCTCTAGTGTATCCAGAAAATGGTGCAACAGTCTCCAGTTGCAAGGAAGAGGTGGATGCACGCTGTCATTCCCAGTCTTCTCCACCTCAGATGGGCTCCTCTCTCATGCAGAGTTTTGACTTGTACCCTTTGAGGAGAGACGGTCCAAAGCAGAGCTCCATCAAGGCCAGGCTTCATGATGGGTGACTGTCACATTGATCTTCATATTGAATGTTAAATTACTCAAAGCAGGGTAGGGCAGGGTACTGAAACATGTCTTTGCCCTTCTTATCTGTAACATTATATGTTTCCCATATTTATTCCTGGAAGAATCTTGTAATACAATTTCAGACTTGCTTACCTCACTCCATAACTGGCTCTGTTTTCAAGCAAATTTTCATACTGTAGGTAAATGTAACTAGCAGTCAATAACTATGTATCTGTTACACTCAGAGCTTTTCTTTTGGACCCCAGAGCAGAGACTGACACATAAACCAGCAGAACTTTATGCAAGGAGACTTTAATGTTGTAGTAAGAGGGACTGAATGAGGGGAGAAGGATGGTGACTGGAGGATCCAAGCGGTGAGGGTGATGGCAGGGTTCAGGTGAGTGGAGTGGCTCGTGACTGGGAGGACAACTGGAGGAAAAGAGGTGAATGAGGAGGTGGTGGCAGCGTGACAAGGCCAGATGAGCAGCCAGAGTGGAACAAAGTGGAACACTGGAGCACAGGAGAACAAAGATTAGAGGCAAGGCTACACAAAAGACTCAATAATCACAGTTACTGTAGTAAAAAGTTACTCTGTAGTAAAAACTAAACAGAGCGACCAAGAATGTGGCAGGCAGAACAATCTGGCAATGAGTGGAGGAGTGACCAGGGTAGAAAAACTGTGGGTGATGGGTTACTGGATGCAGGTGTGTCAATGAGCTGCTCTAGTAGCCACGCCTCCACTGGATCACCTGGAACAAAAAATACACAAGGGGGAGGGGACACAAGAGGAAACACATACAGGGAAAAACACAGAGCACTGAAGACAGGTAGTGTGACATTATCTAATTTCATACACTTTACTTTCTTATGTTCAGAATTATTACTATTATTAATTATTTTTGGGTTATCATTGTGTTACTGTAGGTAGACCTGTCCGGTAAGATAGATATGCTGGTGAGGTAGACCTGTCTGGTGTGGCAAATCAGCTGGTGTTGTAGGTCTGCTTGATGAGGTAGATCTGTCTGGCAGGGTAGATCAGCAGGTGAGGTAGACCTGTTAAGTGGAGTACATCTGCTGGTTGAAAAGCCTATACAATGCTCACATCTGTTACTTTTCCAAATTACAATAGCCAACTATCTCCGCTGTACCATGTGTACCACGTTTTAAGTTTGAAAGAACTTTAGGTTACATCACACACACTTCTGTTTTCTACAGCATCCCTGAGGGGACCAGTGCTCTGTTTGTGAGTGGCCTCTGTCGCTGGCCTGGCTGTGATGCGGTGTCAGGAGATTTTCCCAGCTTCTTAATGTAAGTAGATTGCTGAACATTCACTGAATCATTTTTCATTGATGTGTTGCAGAATTTTAAGAATGATTATTTTCCACAGGCACAAATTATTGATGAACTACTCCTACCTTGAGATCAATGATGTTGTGTAAATATAAACAATTATTATTTACCTTTGAAAGGGAACAACTTTAGGCTAAATGCTTTCCACCAAATGAGAAGACTAAGAGTACTGAGTGCAGTGCTCAGTATCTAAGTACATTTACTATGTACTGTACTTAAATAGTAATATAAATATCACAATATAATAGAACATTTGACAAAAAAAATATCATGCTAACAATCGAATGAATGTCAAAGTTTTAGACTCAGTTTAGGGAGGATCTTTTTGCACAAAAACAAAAAGAACAGTTAAATTGATGGAAAGTGAAAAAATATGATGTAATGGACAAAAGAGCCACAAGGCCAAACTTCCAGATGGTCAGGCGTCACTGCAGTTCCACTGATCAGGAAACCAAACATAATTATTGTTCTACTGAATGTTTCTCCCAGGAGTCCAGAAGTGCTGATTGATGAGGGGAAAATTAATTAAAATTATTTTCGCAGAACAGAACAACTTGTGAAGACGAAGATGAAGATGAACTGAAATCTGTGGGAAATAAACAGTGATTGATTAATGTATTATGTGTAAAAAAAAGGATAAAATACCATGCAGTAAATCTCAGGATAAGTTGGATCCTCCTTCTGCCCAGGAAATGAAGGCTGCATGTGTCTGCCACATTTGAAAGAGCCAATGAGATAACCTGGTTGCACCACTGTCAAGCACTCAGTCTTCAAATGCAGCATTTGAAGGATACAGCCCCTGAAATAAGACACAGCTAAACTCTCCAAATTTAAATGCTCAAGGGCTTCCCTTCTGTGAGACATTCTGTAGTTGGTATTTCAAATAAAATCAGATTATTTGTCAGCAATGATTGATGACAAAATACACAAAGTACTATACACACTATAAAGGGTTCAAATCTAATAAATAAACAGAATTATATTATTATTATTTTTAATTACACTGCATCATCATTGAGGCTCTAACCTCCAGACCTCTGTAGCTCAAAGGAGGATAGTTAATCAGTTACTTTTTCCTGAACAGAAGTAAAAGTTTATGTATCTTTCACTTGAGTATCAATGCAGAACTATTATTTCAGAGGGGACCTCTTTCCTATGAGCAGGTGGTTGCAGAGTGTGAAATGTTCCACATAACAGAGACCTTGTCAGCATCAGGGCCAAGCTCAGGTCATGGATCCAGCACTGGATCCATTATTTGCCTGTATGACCTTGTTCTATTTTTTCTTTTAGGCACCTCCACTCTGAACACAGTCATGGTGACAGAAGCATTGCTCAGTGGAGGGTCCAGCAGGACATTGTTCAGTGCATGGAGAGTCAGGTGGGAATTAAAGAGACCTAGAAGGTCTAACTTGCATTAGTTTGGTTTCCTACTGTGTCTTTCATCATCTCAGTAGTACAGGAAGTAACCCTCCCCGCCAGTGCAATTTCTTTAATGCAGGGTTGTTTTAATCTGAATGTAAAGAGACATGAAACAGGAACATTACAATATTACAATACAATGAGTAAAATCTTCCATCCTGTTGAAATATACAGTCAAAGCTCTAAACAGTGTGATGTAAAAATTTGTCTTAAAGGTGCAGATTGTAAGATTTGGCCAGAAATTAATTTTAAAATGTTCAAAAACACAATCAAGAGTGTGAATCAGCCAGAGTAAGACTTCAAACTACTGTATATCTACTGAAATTAGCTAGGATAAAAACATTTTGAATAAAGTAAGAACATAACTACATACATATTTAATCCAAATACAGCTCACAGAGAAACCCAGAGAAATCTCTCCCATACAGGAATTGAGTTCTGTCTGTCTGGTAATCTGGGCAGCAATAGCTCTTTCTTTGTTAGAAAAAGAAAATTGGTTGATCATGGGTTAACAGAAATATTTCTTCTAAGTCAGAACATCTTCATTAACTTTGACCATAAACTACACAAAAAACGAACAAAAATCAAAAATAAAACAAAACCTAAACTAAAAACAACAATAGAAAAATACTAACAGACAAAGAAATTGTGGTCTCCTGTGTTAACCCGACTACATCAATTGGTAATCCTTTTTAATCCTCCTAACAGAACCTCCTCCTTACACTTACTACATCACCTGAAATGCCTCCTAACACAGACTGTGTCACTTGAGCCTCCTCCAGTGGCTCCACCACCTTAATTTCTCTTTTACACTACAGGTTGCCTAACTTGTGGATTTGTGGGTTTGTGTGTTTTGTAGTCTGTAGATAGTCTTTTTGGTTGATGTGTGACTCGGACAACATTAACTATTGTTAACTTTAACTCGAACAAACTGTATTGTGAAATCACAACATTCAAGTTCCCATTTTCAGCTCATCCTTGAGAAACAGAAACTTACTGCAATGCAACTTCACCTGCAGCTGTCTGAACACAAACACACTGATCTGGTATGTTTTGTTTACTCACTATTTCTCTCAACTTGATTTGCTCGATTTAGTGCAACTTGAAGAATTTTCAAAAGATCTGAATAAGTTAAATTTTCTCCCAGTAAATAGAGCAAATGAAACTGTGTTTTTGGCCACATCCATTAATGTGTGCAGAAGGCTGCTTCACAGTGGCTGTACAACCTTCCTCTGTTCCTGCCACAGCCTCACGTGCAAGATGGAGACAGAGGGCAGCAATGGTGCATTAAACATGTGGAGGAGTTGTCCCAGCATGGCTACACAGCTGCTGCTTCTGTTAACCTTCTGCCAGGTAACACAGATCTATGCAAGTTTATTCCTGAAAAAATATTAGAGCAGAAAAATCTAATCAACACCCTTTAAAGCCCTTAAAATAAATGTTCTGTACATGAGCCTTCTATGTTGACAATGTGACAAATTCGTATTTGTTTTTGTAGCTGATGAAGGTCTTTATATCACTGCATTAGACTGGACAGTTGGAGTCAAATCTAAGAGAGAGCAACTTTGTAAACATGATGGAAAGGAAATCATTTTTATTGCATAACAACAAATAAATATCTTGTAAAAAATAAATAAATAAAAAAGGATCTAATGATTTTTGTACTTTGAGGATGTTTGTAATGTTATGTAAATATCTTAATTAAAAGCTCTTGAACTGTATTGATGTAGAAATTATATATATAAACAAATGAAGAAATCTTTTTTAACAAAATCAATTGAATCATATTCGGAAATCATATTCATGAAAAATCTTTCATATTTCATTCATTAAACTACAATAATCCACAAATATGCCATGAAATTTTAAATTTCCAAAATCTGAAAAATTTCAATTGCAAATTAGATTACAATAGAAAAGATTCTCATTCTTGTCAATTTGTCTTTAAGATGACCAGTCATCAGTTTTAAAATATCTATCATCCCAATCTTTACTCTGGAGAATGTCATCTTTAATCTGGTCTCGTTTTATTGCTTTTCATATATTTGATTACACCTGCAGTTTCCCAACAACACACTGTGGCAAAGGATCAGCTGTTAACTACGCAAACCCAGTCCCCAGTGTTTGATGACTTATTGTTGTTGCTGTACAGATTTGGTGCCCAGCATTGAATGTTACAAATACAACAACATCAGGCCTCCATACACCTACGCCTACTTGATAAGATGGGTGAGTTTCGATCAGAGGTTGCTAACATTAGACAATTTCAGTTATTTGTGAAGATTATGGTTGTGTTTGATAAGCAATGATCATTTCACGCTCTTCACTA
The DNA here is from genome assembly GCA_038496675.1 of Rachycentron canadum. Lineage (NCBI taxonomy): Eukaryota > Metazoa > Chordata > Actinopteri > Carangiformes > Rachycentridae > Rachycentron > Rachycentron canadum. The sequence continues at coordinate 22,072,995 of CM076651.1, forward strand.
GTACATGGTCTTTAAAATGTGCCCTGTGTGTGTTTGTGTGTGTGTGTGTGTGTGTGTGTGTGTGTGTGTGTGTGTGTGTGTGTGTGTGTGTGTGTGTGTGTGCGTGTGCGTGTGCATGCGTGCAGTCTATCCTGGAGTCTCCAGACAAACAGCGCACTCTGAATGAGATTTACAACTGGTTTACCACTATGTTCTTCTACTTCAGACACAACACCGCCACCTGGAAGGTTAGTTACCTGGATCCCACAGTCACTCTCATACCTGCAGTGATATAATGCATTCACTTTGTGAATTTAAGACTATTAAATAAATATCAACATAGTTGCACTGACTTCCCCTTCCCCTAAATGAAATATGGTTGTTTTGCAACATGATGGAAAGGATGCTGTGAAGTGCTCTTAATTGCCCCCCCCACCCCACCCTCCCATCCACCTCCCACCCCACCTGTGACAAATCCTAGTTTGTAGAGATGGGATTAAAAATAAGATTATACTCATGCTACACAAGTAGTTAGCTAGTTAGCTACTTACAGTATCTTATGAGATGTTTGCAGCTGCAAAAGATCGTTGAAGAAAACATTTTTTATCATCTATGACAACAGAACTCCCTTTTCTACCCAGAATGCTGTGCGTCACAACCTCAGCCTACACAAGTGTTTTGTACGAGTGGAGGGAGGAAAGGGAGCTGTGTGGACAGTGGATGAAACCGAGTACCAAAGGAGGAAGGGACAGAAGTATCACAGGTACAAACATTCTCACAACAAACAGCTAGTAACCTGTTCTCGGTCAGCCCCACTCATGATTCAAGTGTCAATGTTATAAAAGGCAGGTGGAAAAGGAAGAGGCACTAAAAGGAAAGCGTGTCTTAGTTTTAAAGAAAACTAAGAGGAGGGAAAGTAAATGAAGAGGAAAAGAAGGAAAAAAGGATATGGTAGAAAAAGACAGGAGGAAGTAGAAAGGGTTAGGGTTAACCCTTTCTACTTCCTAAGGTAAAGAAGAAATTGGCAAGGTAGGAAAGCCGTGTAGTAGGTAAAGTGGAAATTCAAAATTTAGATTTCAGAATCCATTTCAGATTTAGTACATTATAATTCGGTGTTAAATACCTGTCCATGGTTGATTAAAAATCAGGAGTGGCTGAATTCTGAAACTAAGTGCAATCAGTTTGTGTACATGTTTGTGTTTTTGTCCATCACTAACTGTGTGTGTGTGTTTTCAGGGACTGCCCTGTCAAGTGGCTCACGTCCTACTCCCACCACTGTCCAGTAGATCCCTGAACATCAAAAGATTGCAGCACTGAGCTTTTGGAGTCATAATGACAACCTGTTTTTATTTTGTGTTATTTTTAAACAAATTGTTGGTTGTCTTGTTTGTTAGATAAAAGTGATTTGTTCACAGTCTTCAGCCTGATTTTACCAATTCATGAACCTTCAGTCAGTAGTTTAAGGGTCACATCATCCCACATCAACCTTTTGTCTGCTGAACAGAGAAAATCCTCCTACACTTTGGTATCTGACCTGGCAAAAACAAAAACAAAAAAATAAGTGTAAGTCTGATTATATTATATAATTTTCTCATTGTTAACAAATTACACGAAAAGACCAAAACTGCTGATCTATCTGACTTCCCTACTATGTCTGAGCCAAGCTCTTTGGTTCCTTTGGAAGATGTACATTTTTTTTAAAAAAAGAAGGGAAAACAGGCATTTTCTAAAACTGGTCAATGTGGTTTTTAACAAATAATACTCAAACATGAAGCAATGGAGCATTTGCTGGGGAATATTTTCAGCATTGGATTAATCCACATGGGGTGGTGTGATGAGCGCTTGCCTGGTGCCTTTGCCAATATAAAGAAAATGTTGCCTCATTTTCCTATTAAGGTATTAACTTATTATATAATTTTATTATAGTTTTGTGTTGGCATACACTGCAAGCAGGCAAACAGTAGTATAATTAGATAATGAATACCTATCTATACTACACAGCAGGCAGGTGGACCTAGTTTAAACCTCAGAGGTCATGAGACCTGAGATTATTAATGGGAGACAATAGCCAAAAAGGATGGAAACACTGGTTTACTTTTAATATGTTATATTTCAAAAGCTCAAAAATCCATTGTTTAAAATCATCTTAAAAGTAACTTGTTACTAAAGCTGTCAAATAGATTACCTCCACCCACCATTTTACATGACTATAGGCACTCAGCGAGTATAAGTTTGCTCAAATATTCCCAGAACATTCCACTACTTTTGCCTGACGTTTCTGTGAATGTTTTGCTAACTAGTGCATATTGTGTTAAATTTTTCATCTCCAGACCATAAACTATATGTAAAAAATGAGCTTTGATGCTTTGAAAAGTGAAGGCAATGCAGAAGTGCCTTAAAGTGCAATACCACTAAGCCCCAATAGACCATTAAAAAAAAAAATTGTTGATTTTTTTTTTTTTCCCCACAGCTCATTAAAGTGTTATTGGCTAAATTCTGTCCCCTTGATCAGTGTTCTTGTTACGATCAGCTCCGTAGCGGGCTTGTACCCCTGAGCAGATTCAGATACAGACAAACCAGTGGTGGTTGAAAAGGATGTTTATTGTGACCACGAGAGTGACGTTGAGTTCTGGGTGATTCTCCAGGAGTGAGCAGCAGCACTGGCACCAGATACTGGAAGGATGAGGAACATATTTACAGACAGAAATATCTGATGCACTGACCCTCAAGAACCTCAGTGCCACTGTAACACAACTTGGAACCCAATAGGATCAAGTGTCTGCTCGTCTGACTCCACCAGCTGCACCTGCTCCCTCAGCCCCAGCAGCCTCAGCTCCTCACTCCCGCGAACCCTACATGCCTATACCAGAATGCTATATTCGTGAGTTAGGGGCATGTAGCCGCTTTCGCCAGTGCTCACTGGTTTTTAACTGGCAACCCATCACTTATGCCAGTGATAACTCTTAGATAGCCTTTATAGTTAATCCTCTCTCTTGGAAAGCTGCACAATGGGCTACACCTGTCTGGGAGATAGATTCTTAATTTGCTCTTACCTACCCTGAGTTCATTTCTAACACGAGTAAGGTTTATGTGAGGGCATAAACCTCACATGGCTTATGTGAGGGCATGAAGGATGGCTTATGGCTTATGTGAGGGCATGAAGGATGAATTAGCTCTGCAAGATGAAACTGAGTCCCTCGAAGCTCTCATCACATTAGCTGCCAGGATTGACAATTGCATCAGAGAGAGACAAAGGAACAAATATAAACACTATCGTATCCCAGACTACCCACATAGCACCCAAGATCACAGACCCCTCTCCTTCAGCTATGCCCTTTGAGGAGCCCATGCAGCTGGGACGCACATGCACTGATGCCAGCAGAGCGGTAGTGGAGGCTCAGGGAGAGATTATGCATCTATTGCAGTCAAACTGGACACCTCCTCTCGTCCTGTCCTAACCACCCAAAAGCCTAGGCTCACCAGAGATAGGAGGAACCCTAGTGAGCCATTCCTCCATCTCCTCCTCCTCACAATGCACCCAGCTGATCATATGGGACAAACGGCCAGTCTCCCTCCTGGCCTGAAACTGGATGACAATTTCCTGGGCACCTCTTTTGCAACTCAGCACAGCATCCCCATCCAGAAACTCCCCTCACCTAAAACAGTTGACGCTGGACAGCTCCTCGCTAATGTCACGCATCAGACTTTCCCCTTGTTCCTCAGGCAACCACGGTGAGGTAATTCAGTTTTTTTATGATTCCCTCGCCTCATTCACCCCTTGTATTAGGTCAGCCCTGGCTGCGATTCCACAATCCCCAGATTGACTGGGTCTCCAGCTCCATTACCAGCTGGAGCGTCCACTGTCACGCCTCCTGTCTCCAGTCGGCACTAACTCTCCAACAGCTAGCCGGCTCCCCTCAATCTGAACCTCCTGACTTCTCCAAAGTCCCAGCCTCATACCATGACCTAACAGGGGTTTTCAGAAAGGACAGAACCTAATCCCTGCCCCCTCACCATCCCTATGACTGTGCATAACCCTAATTCCAGGGGCTCCCCCTACTATCCAGTCAGCTGTATAACCTCTCTTGGCCATGGAACAATATATTCAAGAATTATTGGCTGCTGGGCTCATTTGTCCATCTTCCTCTCCAGTGGGGATGGTTTCTTTTTTGTGGGGAAGAAGGATGGCTCTCTCCCTCCTTATATTGATTACACAGGTCTCAACAAAATTACTGTCAAAAACAAATACAGCTTTCGATACGCCTCGGACATGTTGAGTATCTTATAATGCCATTTGGCCTCACCAACACACCTGCTGTTTTCCAGGCCCTCGTGAATGACAGCTGAGGGATATGATCCACCACTTTGTGTTTGTCAACTTAAGACGACATACTGATTTTCTCCCAGAACCTGCATGACCACAAACATGTACGGCTTGTCCTCCAAAGACTACTGGAAAACACACTGTTTGTGAAGGCAGACAAATACAAAAATCTCATAAGGAATCTGTGGGCTGTCTAGGGGTTCATTGTGGAAAAGTGGCAGTTGTGTGCAGACCCAGCTATGGTAAAAGCGGTGGTGGAATGTTCCATGCCGGAGAACTGCTTCTTGGTATTTGCCAACTTTTACCAGAGGTTTGTCAGAGGCTACAGTAAGGTAGCAGCACCCCTCACTAAACTGACATCCAACTCTGTTCCCTTCACCTGGGGCACAGATGCCCAAGAAGCATTTAATAATTTAAAGACTTTTTTCACCATTGCTCCCATTCTGACTCACCCAAACCCTTCCAGACAGTTTGTGGTTGAAGTAGATGCCTCAATGAGAGCTCTAGAATACTTGACACTCATTGTTTTCTGCCGTGGGTGCAGTTGCATTAAATGAGCGTGAGGTCCTGAGGCAGTGAGAATCAACAGAAACACAGGCTGGCCACACTGTTGTCCATGATGCTATTGCCTGTTCAACTGATGGCATGTTTCCCAGTCCAGCTTCTGCTCGATAATGGGCATTAGCCAGCTGTCTACAGTGTGCATTTAAATGTGGCTTTTGAGACGGTTTCCTCCATGCTGAGAACAACATAATCATCAGCCACTGGAATGCTGGGTGGGGAATTAGTCTGAGATATGCCCTCCCAGACACTTCCCACAGGAACAGGGTCAGAAAAAGGAGGGTGCAAGAACATAAATTTTTGCTGCACTCGGTACTCTTGTTACCAGTGTAGTTACAGAAACCTCTTCAGCCACCAGTGACTCCTCATCTACATGTCGTATCTGAATGAGGATCCCTCTGTTGTTTCCCCTGAAGGCTGCAAGGTATCAACCAGAGAGTAGGGAGCAGAGAGAGACAACCCATCAACATTATCTGTGGCTTCTTCTCCAATACTGCTCTAAGGCTTAGGTAGAGAAATGCATTCCTGGCCAGGGGGGAAGAAGAATCATGAGCTTCAAATCTATCCTTTCTCTGAACTAAACTTCAGACAGCTGTCAGAATCTGCAATTATTTCTCCAAGCCAACAGCCTCTGCTGGTGGAGCAGGGACTGGGCGTTCCATAGATGTAACTAATTTTCCATGACCTGTCTGTGAGGAGAATTCTGAATGTTTACGAGGGTACTTAGGAACAGGCCCCAAAGTAGTTAGGTCTTAGTAGTAGGTGGAACAACAGTAATCATTCTGTTGAGACTGTAGAGACCATCAGAGTGAGGTTGAAACAGATACAAATATCACCAGATAACATGACTACCATGTAAAATGGAACACCGGCTCCTCTGTCACAACATCTGTCTGTGTCCACTGTTTGTAAACACTATGCAGACTGTATATAAAAAGGGGGCATTCCATTTGAAGTGGGAAATTGGGAGCAGATTTGCCGATTGTTTTCATCAAACTATATCCAAGGTCAAAGGTAAAGAAAAAGTTTGACTTGTTGTTTTGTCATAGTTGCCAACAGTGCAGCAGGATAGTGGAGGGGACCTAGGCTCATTATTTTCATTTATTTTTGTTAAATATATTAATTTATTTTGTGTGTATTTCTTAATATTACCAAATACTCTATGTAACTGTAGTAGTTCCTTTATTTCATTTTATCTTATTTTATTTTATTGTATTTTAGATCAGTTGGACCTCCTCGCCGGCTGGTGGCGATAGTGGAACAGTAGTGTTCTATCTTCTCAATCCTCCTTCCTCTGGTAAACTAAAAATAAGGAAGCAACAGAAAACGTTTGTGATGTGCATTGCATTGTTATGTCTATGTTTAGTAGAGCCGTCATACATGGGTTTGTCTCTGTGTAGTAAAATGATGTCGGCTCTAGTGTAAGTGAACCCGCTGTTCCTGGTACAGGAAGAAGAATGGCAGACGAAGCTCCTTTCCAGTTTCTACATAACGAAGTGATCCAGTACATTTCCAAGTCCACTTACAACGGAGAGACGGTGAGAATCTGTTCGCCAGGAGGTCCTCCACGGCCGCGTCATGACAAACAGTCAACTATCCATATTTCTATTTGTTCACTAGTTCTTCTGTCATTCATTCAGGAAAATGGAAGAAATATAACCTCACTGGAGAATATGGGATTCAGAGTCGGCCAAGGACTAATTGAGAGGTAACTAACAAACTGCAGCTAAAGTGTGACGGGGAGGGAGTCTGCCGTGGCCCAGGCTATGATCTCAGTGTATGATGGGCTCTGGTCAGGGTTAAAAGGGTAATTGTAATGAAATCCTAATCTGTGTTTATGTTGTTGTCTTTTTGTGTATTAAACAGTAATGTCGTGGAGGAAGCACAGAGCTCCATATAATCAAAAGGATCACCTATAATGAGCAGTTATAATATTAATATATTCTTAAATCATCATGCACACTGTCATACCTGTAATGTCAGAGAGAGGGGCCATTCCTTGCAGTATTATTTCTAATAATTTCCTTAAATGATTAGATGCGCAATCTTAATTAATCCCATGTCAAGGGACAAGCCAACAGTATACCTCTCTTCTAACAATGTGTGCTTATCTAAAGCCTGATGTACCCCACTTTGACACATCTTGCCATTGTTGTCACCAACTGGTGGTATGCAGACCCTTTTCCTGAGAATTTCCTCATCCTAAAAACACTCTACAAGTAAAATCCTTGGATTCAACCTGCTTGTTTAAATTTACAGAAGTAAATACCTTGAATATCACAATTAAAAGGAGGTTGTAGTTTGTCAAACTGGAACAAACCCAAGTTATGTTTGAGATATGTTGGGTAGATGAATAGCAGAAGGGACAGGCTGCAGGACTACATTACATCCACCTCGGAGCATAAACACTGTAGTTTATTACCACTCATGCACAGCATCCTGCTGCAAACACTCACCAGAACAGAGCACAGTGTTTTATCTTTGCTTGTCTAGGTCTGTTGTATGATCAGATCAGATTATATCAGATACTCATCAGGCAGTACCAAGTGATTTATGGCAGGATATGATGGTGGGATTTTTCTGTAGTTAACAGAGTTTGTTAAACTTCACAGTACAAAGTAACAAGAAATTCAATGGACAGACTCAGTGCTTTCCTTTGTTTGCATTTTAGACTGTAAGCACCAGGAATTTTACCCCATAGACAAATGAATCTGTGACAAATTAACAATCCATATAAATGTTACATGCAGTCCTTGCAGTTGTTTTTTATTATTTTAATTTTTGATTTATTGACAGTAAGAAAAATACAACAGAATTATTCTTTTGAAGGACATTTTACCACCTATAATGTAATTGAATTACCTGTTGGTCAACTGTTAATCAAGGATCATTCCTTTGTGGCAATAATACTTTATTATAATGTAGACCTCTGGCCTTTTCCTTTTCTCTAGACTGACAAAAGACACAGCACGGTTCAAAGATGAGCTGGACATCATGAAGTGCATCTGTAAGGACTTCTGGACCTGTGTGTTCAAGAAGCAGATAGACAACCTCCGAACCAATCACCAGGTTAATTTAGTTTTAAACATATTTAAAACACTATATGGTCAATGAATATCATCTGTTACTGCCTTTGTCTAGTCTTCTGTCACACTGCTGTGTGCTGTATTTCAGGGTATCTATGTTCTCCAGGACAACAAGTTCCGACTACTGAGTCAGCTGTCAGCTGGTAAACAGTACCTGGAACACGCGCCTAAGGTGCTCTGCCTTGATTTTCTCAGATTGTGTGACTGTAGTGATTTGCTCTCTTAGACTGTGTATTATTTTTTTACAAGGCAAAGCAGATCTTCGCATGGCTCCAGACTTAGTAGGGATGAGGTTCAGTAGCATTTCTTTTAAATCTGAATTGAGCTCTGAATCCACTTATGAAACTGGAATCCTTGGGGATCCCTTTTTGAACCTTTTTAAGTGGTTTGCTGTAGAATGACTTCTGTTTATATTTCATTCAGCACAGTAACAAAACCAACTTCAACCTTAATGTGATGCTATAGATTTAATTTGATATATTGAAGAACTTAGTTTCTTCTAAGCATGTTTTTTTGGTCACAACTGCTTTGCCTTGTGAAAAAACAGTCCTGGATACTTTGTTTCACAGAAACCATTCAATTATCAAATGTTAAGCCTTTCATGGATGTTTCTGCTCTTATCATTTATATAAAATTTAGAATTTTTAGATGTTCAACTATATAATATATACATTTTCAAATGAATGAAGGGAATATTTGAATCCCCACTACTTTGGCATAAATTTAGCTAGAGATTTAAAAAGAAGCCCCAAGATTCTCAGCTATTAGGTTTGTTCTCAGCTAGCTGATATCTTCAACCATTTAACTAATTGTCACAGCCACAAAGTTTTTCTTTTCATAATTTTTTCCTTAAATGTAGGTAAATTTGTGCAGTTTCAAACAGCTTGACTCCTTAAACAGTATGGACATATGGTTTTTCAACAGCTGAGTAATACGAGAACCCCTTAACAGCTCAATAGACTTCAAACAAATTAAGTTTTCAGGGAAAAACTGACAAAGTCTTTTCATACACTCACTATTTTACCAATATGATCAATGGTGTAACTATCTTTGCTCAACTTTTTGACAAAAAATGTTCTTCAGCAAATAGACCATTCAGTTAGCAGCATAATGCCTAAAGCCTAAACAAAAAAGCTCAGAAGAGGAATGATAGAAGAGAGTATGAGGAGTTTACAGTTGATCTGACGAATTAGTTTTTGCTTGGTATACTTCAAAACAGAGAATATTAGCAATGTTGATGTGCAGCTGGAGGCTGACATTAGCTTGATTGGGACAGCAGGGACAGAAATTTGGAATTGAGTCGTTTATGCAGAGTGTGGGCCCCAATAGATAAATTTCTAATGGGTGAGTCCAGGTGTCTTTTTATGGAGATGGATTTAAATCAATAGGAACATAATTTTTTACCTCTCATATGTTGGAAAATGCGCAGTTTCTATGATCTGTGTGTGAAATAACAATGGCAATTTGTTCTGTGCTTGTAATGTTGAATTGCATAATATAACTGAACCACAGCTGCTACAAAGACAACAAAGTCAGTAACACTGTATCCATGTTGCTGTCAACATTGGTAGTCAAGGCTGAGGAGGCCCAATCAGGGAGCAACCGTGGTGGTCTACGTCATTGTTTGCAATGGCCTCAGTTTCTGCCCTTTCAGATGACAACACAGGAGTTTTCAAATTAAAACTTTTAGCAACATTTCTGAAAGTCTCTGTTTAAGGGGCTGAAAACTATGTAGTCACGTGGACAGAGGAGGAAATGTAACAAAAGAGAGTTTTAATAGTAAAACAGAGGTGTGGACGTAGCCTCCCACCACTTGAGCAGTATCTCCCTCCACACACACTCTCATATAAAAACTCACACACACACACACCCACTGACAGACAGCTGGTGTGTGTAGAAATATGATAGCTCAACCGTTTAAAAAAAAAAAAAAAAAAAAAAATTCTGCTGTTTGATTACAAGATAAGCGTTGAAAATATTAAAATTAAAGCATAGTGTCAGCATTTTTAAAGTTGGTAAACATGTTTTTCCATTTGCTCCCATCCACAGCAGCAGATCGCTCAGCTCCTGCTAGTTCTCTATATGAATAAAACTGCAAACTGCAAACCCAAGCTATCACTTTAACAGCACACTGGAGTATTTGGTCAACTGCTGTACCCAGAATAAACACAAAATACATAACCATGGACTGTGTTAGGACATCCCTCCTCATCTCACATGGCTCTTTGTGTTTCTGCAGTATCTGGCCTTCACCTGTGGTCTGGTGAGAGGAGCTCTGTCCAACCTGGGAGTGAAGAGTATTGTGACTGCTGAGGTGTCCATCATGCCTGCATGTAACTCTTCTACTTGCTTTTATTCAAGACCTTTCAACTACATCTCTCTATTATCAGCAGGGCTTTTTTTCGGGTCTTGTTTCAGACCCGCATTAACATCTGTCTCAGCTGATCCAATCACAAGTGGACAGCTGTGGACACAAGGATGCATTTCAAACTACATTAAATCCAGGGTTAGTTAAAGGAAGAGTAATTGGTGCTGTATTTTTTAATCATCCAGGCACTGGTATGGATGCCAGCACTGTCTAGTTTCCTGAAGTGTACTGTTGGTTTCCACTAGGGTCGTTGTTCAGTCTTTTATTGTTAGTCTTTATATTAATGATCTCCCTCAACAGAGCCATGCTGAGGAAGTTTCATCTGCAAATATATGCACGTGGCATTTTTTTACACACACATGCAAAAAACAGCTGAGCTAGCACCTACTATACTAACAACCATGCTGAGTAAGAATTGGGTTGATCAATCATGTCTGATTAGGTGATAGGTATATGTGCACACTGACAGGAGGATAGAAGCAAATGAAGTGTGTGAAACCATTGAGAGGAATGGAAATTGCATCACACAAATGCATGTGTGTCTGTGTGCATGAGACAAAAACTGGGGCCTTTAACAACAAGAGGGACCCTTCAGATCTGACTACAAACACACTGTATGAACCCAACATGTAGGTCTGCACTGCCACTGTGAAATCTGGGTCATTTTTTAGGCTGGAGATTGTGCTGCTGTATTCAGACAAATATCTGCAAAATCCTGCTCTGCCCCAGTCTTAAGTTGGAGTGAAAAAAAAAATTAATTAGAAAACATCAGAAAGTATGGAGTAACATATTTTTTCTGTTTGTGTCCTTTGTGTCTGCAGGCAAGTTCCAAGTCATGATCCAGAAAATGTAGCAGCCAGTGGAGGCCACACTCAGGCTCTCCTTTGCCTTCATATGTCCTTGTGTTTTCTCTTAAAAGGGATATTTCACCCATCTTCAGCAATAAAATGAATTATCTACACTTTTGATGATTTGTCATGTTATGTAGCCTTCCTGTCTTTACTACTGACCAACTCATTATCATATCACACTTTTGAATGCTGGTTATTCCTAAGGATGATTTCATTTTTTGTAATTGTAATTGTTTTTTGTTTTTTTTTTTAATATTAAGTTTAAATATTTTACACTGTCATTATGATGCTTTGTAGCCCTCTTGTGGTACAAAAGTAAACTTCAGTGTGTCAGTTTGAGTAAGCAATTCACTTAAAACATATTGCTAATTATCAATAACAGAATTAGGATGAATTAATATTTAGCATTCATATTATCCACTATTTAATCTATGATCATTAGAATTAATTAAATTAAATATGAATTTATCTTGGGTCCAGCTTGCATAACACAATTGAAAGCGTTTTAATTTAAAGAAGTTGTTTGTTTGAACTTGGCCTCCAGGTTGATTCAGTTGCAATAAATAGTGTGAAATCTCATTGTCTTACCACTATTTATGGTTACAAAGATGTGAACACAAAAAGCTTTTTTTATTTAATGTTGCAGTATTGATCTTTGCCCCGGTAAATTATTCACTAACAGTATTTTCAACATCAGAAAATTGTTGAGTTTTAAATGAGAACTCAATAATATGGACAAAACAAACAGGATTTATCACTGTGAATTAAGTATACAGTACATTCAAGTCAAGCCAGACCACTTCAGTTAACATAAAAATCTTTTGAATTGTTTGTTTTTTTTTCAATCTACACTTGTTACCCACAATGAAGTGAAAACAGAAATTTTTGAAAAACAGAAAAAAACTGAAATATCTTTCCCACAGCTCTAAATTCACTGTGAGACTAAACCTGGTGTTTACATTAAAAGATACAGACCTTTTCAGAAGTGCATGTTCTCCCTGTGCCTGGGTACTCCAGCTTCCTCCAACAGTCCAAAGACAAGCACGTTTAAGTTAATCTGATTCTAAATTGCCTGTAGATGTGAGCATGAGCGTGAATGGCTGTATGTCTCTATATGTTGGCCCTGTGATAGACCCCACCCATGGCCAATGTCAGATTGGATTGGAAATAGGATATAAATGACTCTTAAAAGTTCTATTGATGAGGTAACCATTTCCTACAAGCTTTTATTTTGTTGGGGCTGTTTTTTAATGTTATCTCCTATCTCAATGCGGTTGGTTTAAACATAAGTGGGCTATAGACAAAGGGGCAGTTATCAGACATTACTCTGCAATAGAAGGCCTTCATTATTTCACAGGAAACTTTGTTGGTACTGGAACCAGGTGTCGTGTGAGGTCTTTCAATGCCAGGTTTCTAGCTCATCGTGCGATTGTGGCAAATCTATTAGGAAATGTTTTGATTAAGATGTATAGTATCTCCTTTTATGTCATGTGTCTGTCCTGTGACATTTCATGAAGAAAGGGTACAAAGAAAGTTTGTTTGTTCAAACAACATCAGTATACTTCACTTTTGTCTGGTTGCGATTTGCTACACCAAATGCTCAAGGCTAGAGCTATTTCATGGGAAAAATCTTCATTAGCTTTCACATAAGTATGCTGTTGCTATTATAATAACATGAATTTAGAAATTTCAATTAGCTTCTCTATCCAAAGAAGATTCTAAATTTACCATTATCAACTACTTCCAGTAAAGCTCACATCATTTTGGTTTACTGTTGTTGCTGATCTAGAGAATCGGTGTCCTATCTATTTTTCACTCATGCCACACACATTACTCAACAAAAACAGACAGGGAAAAGAAGACTTATTGACATCATACCTGTAGTACCTGTAGTATTAGTAGTATTGGCCCTTCTTGGTACCACTGCTCTGTCACAGCTTTTGCCTGTTGGTACAGGGTATCTTGCTGTCCCTTCCTCGCCCTCTCTTCTCCCTAACAACAACGACTCCATAAATACAACCATACGTTGTTGGGGCCACAGTCCCAGTCATTCATTCACATTCACATGAATAAACTCCCCAAGCTGTGACATACACCCCAATAAACAGGGTTATAGTCCATTGGAGTCTGACAACACAGCTCATCAGCAGGCTGAGCTGACAAAAAAATTATTGTAATGGCTTTTTAAATACAGGACGTTTTTATCAACTAGCCTGTGGACTGGGGTTTTAGTAGAAATCTCAACCTTAATACCTGGCTCCAGTCCACTTGTAGAACTCATAACATTGGTTTGACAAGTTTAATCTCTTTGGCAACCATTGCTCTATCTTAGGGCTCAAAGGAGTCCACCACAATTTGTTGGGCAGCCAAATGCTTGTGGCAAACAAGCATCAGATCACTGACATCCCACAACCCCATGCATACTGCAAAAAGGGAATAATCTTTCAGTCCAGGTTTTCTTAAACCTGTTCACTTCACCTTATACTCTGTTGTGATGCTGCTTACTTGCCAATATTACTTCAGAGTTCTAATAAGATGAGAGCAGCCAGGTAACTTTCAGGTAACTTGGCTGAGACTTCAAAATGAATGTACTGTTACTTTACTAAAAGAAATAATGTCTAAATGACAAATGTAATTCAAGTGGACATAGGTAGGTAAACAAATTATATAAATGAGTACAATACAATGACAACAATTATAGCAACCTTCTTCTTCCTCTGTGGTGGCAGCTCATATCTCTCACACAAACACCTCCTTGCCCCCTTCTTTCTCTCAGCTGCCATCCCAAGGTATGTCTTTTAGAATCAGAATTCTCCCTATGGGCCCCTGTAGCCACTGGTCTTACCATTAAGACTATCAAACAGGCAGACAAACACGCTTTCCCGTCCACATGGCAAAAGTTCGTCAATTACGAAAGTATGTCCTGCTGACTGTAACTTACATTGTGTCTCTTGATAGTTGGAGGTTGTGAGAAACTGCGGTAAGCGCACACCCAGTTAAGATTACTAAAGAAACTAACTAAACTAGAAAGATTATACTCTAGCTTTAGAAGTCTTGGTTTTTGAAAACCAGTAATTCAACCCCAGTCCTCTGTGCACTAATATATGACCCCCTAGGCTGGATGCTGTTTCTCACTGAACTCAATTTTTATCCTCAGTTGTGATAAATCATGACAGAATTTCACTAGATTAGACACCTTTAACTTTGAACAACTTGTTTTGGGTATGACTCATCAACATAGCCATTAGACCTATTTTTTCACTTGGTCTGACCATTCTTTCTCTGGCTGTGAAGAAGATGGGGAACTCTGATCATCTGTGCATCAGGTATTCTACAAGGTTTCTTACAGCTTTTATACCTTAATTACTTGCTTCCTGCTTCCTACAGCTACCAAATTCATGCTTACCTACACCAATCATCTATAACATTAGAACCACTGACATGAAGTGAATAATATCATGTCCTTATAATCGATTGGTAACCCACTGTGAGATCACCCATTACTGTAAGTTTTTTGAAACTGGAAGAAAACTAAAAATAAATATATGTATTTGGAAATGGATAAAAATATTTGGAGGAGAAAGTGGAGCTGAGAAGGAACAAGGGTTGGATCTGACCTGCTCTGTACTCTATCCTGATTGTCAGAAAGGTTGCCATGTGTTTACAGTCTGTCAATCTCACAGTAGCCAAACCCTGAAGCATACCCTGCTCTATTTTCCTCTAAATGGGACCATAATTTAAAAAAAATATCATGTTGTATTGAAGAAGACTTTAAATTAGCTAGTGAGGCTATAAACCTCTGAGGTAAACAATCAGACAGGTTGCAGGTTTAAGGCACTTTCAATTTTTTTGGCTTCACTTTTCAGCCTTAGGGTGTATGTCCATTTTTCTCATAAATGTAATGTAATTGGAACTGTAAATGTTATTTATTGCCCTATTGTGATAGCAGCAGGATATTGTCTCTGGAAAATAGCTTGACTTCCTGCTGCTAGGGAGAGAGTGATTGTTGATTGCTAGTACTCAATGCTTGTCAAGTCAGTACAACAATGATCATTTTTGTTGTCTTTAGTTGAAATAACTTACTGCTGACAAGCTACCTGATCAAAGTTGCATTTTAGGCAGCATGCTAGAAACATCAAGTTAACTATATTACTTAAACAGACAGACAACAGTTTATTTTGAATGTATTGAATTTTTAGCAACATGTCTACGAAAATGCTGCAGCACTTACCCCTTAATTACTTAGCAATCTGGCGGCTGATGGCATGGTACCAGGTTATCCCAGAAACATGATCAATAGGTGCAGGAGTATATTGGCAGGAGAGTAGAATGGAGATCATCCCCGCCCAGCCTAAGACACACACAAATGCAACCAGATGGGGGAGGCAGACTGCATACACTCAACAAATAGGGAAGTGGAGACGCCAGAGAAACAATAATAACAACAGCAATAACGAGTAAAAAAAATTTTTTATACATTACTTGAATATTTTCATTTGTGTTTCCTTGTGTACTTATTATTTTCTTTTGCATAATATGTTTCTTTATATAAACTCATGAAAATGGTACAGACCTTTTCCTTATTTGTTTATTGTTTATTTATTGTTATGGATGCAGAGGAGAGTGTTGCCAGTAAGGTCAGACAGGCTCTGCATGTGGCATCAATGACAATTACAATGTTATGGCATAGGTTATCATTATTGGCTACAAAACATATTAAACATATTAATATTAATTAATATTAATAACAACAACAACTCTAATTGTAATTGTAATAACTCTTTTTTTTAACCACACAACATATTGATTGCAGCTGCTCCTCCTGCGAAGTTACGTGTAGTCCTTCCTCCTTTCACTGCAGCAACCGTATCTATTGAAAACTGTATAAATGAATTGAACACAGCCCTAGCTAGTCTCTTGGACTCTTACCACCAAAACCAGACAGTTAAATACATCTACAGCTTGGTTTAGCGACAACACCTGAGCCCTGAAGCAGGCCTACAGGAGATTGGAGTTTAAGTGTTCCAAATCAAAATCAAAAGTTTTGGAAAAGTATTTCAGTGTACTGTCTGCCAGTGCTGCAGCCTGATCCTGTTGAAGAGCATCCCCTTCCCCTGCCAGAAATCCCTGCATATTTTCATGTTCTCCCTGTGTCTGCATGGGTTCCCTCTGGGTGCTCCAGTATCCTCCCACAGTCCAAAGACATACACATTTATGTGTATGACACTGTCCGCAACCTTGCACAGAGAAGCAGTATAGATAATGGATGGATGAATTTCTTTAAAGAATGAAGTATGTTATTCTAATGTTCTCATGTGAGAAATTTTCTCAACTACTAGACTAAAAATGTTAGAACCATGATAGAACCAATATTGTGAGCCACACCCTCACACCCCTTACCCATTTGTGTAAAACAAATGAGCTACACATGAAAAAATTATGTATGATTAAGAATATATTGTCGATTTAAGAGTGGTGCAAGCCATTATATGTTAATTACAATTTTTACATTTATATTTTTACAACTTTTTACATTTGTAAACAGATTGCCAATGACCTGTTTTTAAAGGGGCTAACTCCAGAAACACACAGGATGCATCGCCTATGCATGGCAGCTTAGTTTTCCTTTTGCCCATGTCAACGAATTAAAGCAAACACACTGCCACTGACATTTTTCCCTAGCTCCTGATTGGTCAATTTTTTTTCCCCTATCAACTGATTGGTTGATTTTTGTGTCAAAGTTAGGCTAATGAATTCACCAGACAGTGCTTAATTTAACCTTCAAGTAGAAGATAAATGTAGCAAACAGCTTCAGTGTATCCTGTAGTCAGAGATCACACAGGTTTTAAGGATGTAAGATGCATTTTTGTATCTGGCAATTTATGATTTTTGTTGTTTTGTAATGAAAATAAATTTCATGTGAAAAAACAAAAAACAAGCCTATTATGGTTATAACAGGATCACCCAGAATTCCTGGTTGATGGTTTAACCCACTGCGCTTGTATTTACTTTTCTCATAGAGCCAATATATTTTTCCAGATTTAAAGACGTAAACAAATAAACTCACATTTAAATTTTGTCTTCACCTGTCAATCACTTTCAGTAATTACATTATGCTAATTCCTTTGGGGATTAAGAGCATCATATGTAATTCGCTGCCTCTAGGGCTCCTAATCAAAACAATTACAAGTTAGTGATGTCATGTGAGTTGTTCTCACTACTACTGCCATCAGCTCCCCCCTGGTTTGTTTCATTCAGTGTCAGTTTTTCAGGAGGTTTTTACCTGGAGCTGAGGTCAGGGCACAGCTCTGCTTTTTTCTCTGATAACTTGAGATCCAGATGTCCAATTATTACGATCCTTTATCCAGTTAAAAGCCACTTGAAATTTCAAAATGGCTGATATTTACCTAGGTATTTCTTAGGAAAGGCATATTTCACAAATTTTACCCATTGGACAATCTCAATTGAATTTATTCTGCAATTCAATCCTACATTTTTACTACAATGACCTCAAAATTACAATGCATAAGCAAATTAAACATTATTTTAAATAATTAAAGTCCTTTTTATGCTTATTGAGTTGAGGTATTAACCTGTCCCTTGTTATGATTGTTTTGACATAAATATTTCATTCTTAAACATACATATATTTTTTACATTCATTTATGGTCCCCTGATTTCATTTTAACTCAAAATAATGGTACAGTCCAGAAGTTACGTCATTTACATTGCATTATCTGTCCTGGATGCAAGCATCTCAAAAATAAGTTTTCTCGCTGATGTACTATTTTTAGATTTTACTAGGGTAGACGGGAAAACAATGTTTAATACTGTAACAAATTTTTAAACATTTAATTTAAACAATTATTATTTATTATATCATTCATTTATGATGGCATAATCAGTATATTCAAGATATAATCTTTCAAAATAAATGTAATGTGTTTTTGTGACTTTGATCTTTTATGAGCAAAGTAGCTTGAAATTCTCAATACTGGATTCTCAATACAATTAATTTTAGTTTTTTCTCAGAATCCATCGATCCAACTTCCCCCCCTTTGTTTTCTCCTGCTCTCTCTTTGGGTGTGTCTGTCTTGTCTATGTTCCCTGTGTGAGGTTGGTCTGGAGCTGGGCAGAGTTGGAGTCCTCATGGCCACCTACACACCCGAAATGAAGGTAGCTTCTCAAGCCACCTAATCCACCACCTGTTAGAAGCCCAGCTCAGCTCATCACACACCAAGGCTCTGGCTGTCTAATACACCTACATGCTTCGCACTACACTGTACAGAAACAAAATTTTAATTTTGAGCAAAATTTGAAACAAACAATTTACAAAAAAATATGAAACATGCACAATAATACAATTGATCAATGTAAACAAAAATCAAATTCTTTAATAACATTTAACATTTGAATTTACTATAACAAATTATGCTTTACTTGGGAAAAAGTCCCACTACAGTAGATGTTTATCTGATATTGCTGTCTCTAGATTTAAAGAGCTCATTCCAGCAGACCTTGCCGCCACACCTAGTAGCATTGTAATAGGCATCTATGCTGATCTTACTCAATTGCAGGTAGATTATCTTGTAGATAGCACTGCAGCAGCACTACTTGGGACGCTCAATGCCGTAGCCCCTCTGAAAAAGAAGGTTATCAACCACAAGAGAATAGCTCCCTGGTACAACCTGAACCTGCACACCTTGAAGCAGAAGACCAGACAGCTGGAGAGAAAAACACATTCCAGCCAAAGTGCGGAACACAGTCAAGCCTGGAAGGATAGTTTATTAATATATAAAAAAAGAACTTAAAAACCAGAAGCACATACTATTCATCTTTAATAGAAAAGAATAAAAACAACCCCAGGTTCCTTTTCAGCACTGTAGCCAGGCTGACCAAGAACTATAGTGCTGTTGAGCCACGCATCCCTCTGACTCTCAGCAGCAACGATTTCCTAACTTTCTTCACTGAAAAGATTGTAAATATTAGAGCAAGGATTGCCAATGATAGACCACAGATTGTAGTGCCTATAGAAGCATCTCCCAGACTTGATGCATACCTTGACAGCTTTCCCCCATTGACCTGTCAGACTTAACTGCTGCTATTACCTCTTCTAAATCAGCCACATGTCTACTTGATCCAGTCCCAACAAGACTGCTCAAGGATGTCTTCCCCTTAGTTAACACCTCTATACTGAACCAGATCAATCTTTCCTTAGTCACAGGTTATGTCCCACAGGCCTTTAAGGTGGCAGTTATTAATCCCTTACTTAAAAAGCCTTCTCTAACCAGGTGTGTTAGCAAATTTTAGGCCCATATCCAACCTTTTTCTATATCTCCAAGATCCTTGAGATGGTGGTTCTAAAGCAGCTACATGAGCACCTGCACAGTAATGAACAGTTTGAAGCTTTCCAATCTAGATTCAGAGAACACCATAGCACTGAAACAGTACTGGTAAAAGTCTCTAACGATCTTCTTATAGCTTCTGATAGAGATCTCGTCTCTGTACTTGTACTTCTGGACCTCAGTGCTGCATTTGACACCATTGACCACAGCATTCTGCTGCAGAGACTAGACTACGAAATTAAAGGATTAAGGGATTAAAGGCTCTGCCCTAAAATGGTTTAAATCATACTTATCCAACAAGTTTCAGTTTGTTAATGTTAACAATGACCATTCAGAGTTCAGCAGAGTTACATATGGTGTACCACAGGACTCAGTTTTAGGGCCAATTCTTTTCATTCTCTACATACTCCAGATTTTTTATTCCGGATCCATACTCCGGATTATTAAGCGATATAATCCGGAAGCACTCAATCAATTTCCATTGCTATGCAGATGATACCCAGCTCTACTTATCAATAGAACCAGATGATAAAAACTGCCTCATCAATCTGCAAGACTGCCTAAAAGACATCAAATCCTGGATGTCCTCTAACTTCCTTCTACTAAACTCAGACAAAACAGAGGTCATAGTGTTTGGACCTAAACATCTCAGGGACACCTTTTCTTTGCAGATTGCTAATCTAGATGGCATCACCCTGAACTCAAGTATGACCGCAAGGAACCTTGGAGCAAAATTTAACCAGGACCATTCAGCTCACACATAAAACACATGACTAGGACTGCCTTTTTTCATCTGCGCAGCATAGCCAAAAATAGGAATATCCTTTCTCAGAGTGATGCTGAGAAACTAGTCCATGCATTTATCACCTCTAGGTTGGACTACTGCAACTCTCTGTTGTCAGGATGTCCGAAAAACTCTCTAAAGAGTCTGCAGTTAGTCCAGAACGCTGCAGCAAGGATATTGATAGGACTTAGTAAAAGAGAAGCTTAAAGCTTTAAGCTTAAAACCTTCCTCTCGCTGGTTCAGGTACCTCTGAACTATTTTTATAGCTATACTGCTATAGGCTTAGACTGCTGGTGGACACATCAGGTTACATGGAGCTCTCTCCTCTCCTCTCCCACACTCATTTTCATTATCTGCTGCACCTTGTTGTTTGTCCTTGGTGTCTCGCTCTCTCTCTATTTGTGTTTCCACAGATCCACTGAAGCTCCATCTCTCTCTACCAACCGCCCCCTGCATCACCCTCTTCCCCTTTTTCCCCTGCTGTTAAACCAACCTGCCCTCCCTTCCCAGGAACCAGTCTACCACCCATTACTCCCATTAAGCTGCCCCCCTTTCCCTGCCTTCCCTCCCACCAAAAACTGCCTTCGTCAGCTCCTGCACACCATTTCAATGCTGTGCGTATTCGTTATTGTAACCTGTTTTCTTGTCATCTATTGCTCCTGGGTGAGGGATCCCTCCTCTGTTGCTCACCATGAGGTTTCTCTTTTTTTCCCTGTTAAAAGGTTTTTTTGTTTTGAGTTTTTCCTCAGTCGATGTGAGGGTCTAAGGGCAGAGGATGTTGTTATGATGCTATGTAAACCCCTTTGAGACAAACTGTTGGGCTATAAAATAAAATTACCTTGCCTTGCCTTGCCTTACCATTCAAAAAGCAAAAGAAACCAAAGAATCTTGAATGAATAGAGTCCTGCACTGATTCTATTTTTACCAGTCAGGGTGCAAAAGATAACACATAGAACTCACAACATGAACGTAAACTACCAAACAAGATAAATAACCATAGCCGTGGTTCTAATTACCAGCCAAAATAAACAATAGTAGTAGCAGCAGCAGCCGTAGTAGTAAGGACAGAACAGCAGTCAGGCCAGTGCATGGAGGCTGAGGCCACATGCTTCTTTGTTCTGCCCTCTGCTGAGGTTTCAGAAAAATATTAGAATATGCCTGTTGCCCACTTTATTCTTCTGGAGACTACAGAGATAATTGCACAGCCATTCCAGAAACAGTGGTAGTGTCCTGGTGGTTAACCACACATGTATTACTTTTGTCCAATGCACTTCAGGAAACTCCTCTTGTACTTGTGTTTACATTTACAACCTTGGTTATTTGTCAAAGCTCCTGATCAATTTGCAGCTCATCTTGTCTGAGTCCTAAGCCCTCCTTATCCTTGTAGGCTCATTCCAACCAAAATTGTGTTCTGGCTCCCTGTGTTTCCATATTTCCTTTATCCTAATAATGCTCTAAAGTGAACCCTTGTTTTCAAATTCTTCATTAATTTTCTTCTTCACATTCATTAATACTAATACTCCTAAAAGGTTTGCACCACTAACAACTGACACAGTTTAAAACTTTTATATACCATTTTATATACTTTGTATATACCATTTTACTATTTACAAAACTACCTACTCACCTACTCAACAGTATTTATATGCACTATATGCACTTCTCTGGCCAGTGCTGCCATCTCATTTACCCCTTAGCACTGCATGCAGCAACTTTTCCTCTTTATGTGTCATCATCTTAACAGGCTTACATGCTGTTACTCATAAATTATAGCCCCCTGCCTGTTAAGCCTTCCCTGTAGCAACCCAGCACCCAGCTGGAACACTACAGAAACGAGAAGCGGTATCCACCGGTGCTATGCCAGCTTCAGCACTTTTTTTACAGGTACCACTCTAACACACATCCTGTCCACATTGCGGATAGACATACCCTATAGCTTATCTTGCATGAAGGCTTTTAGTGTCAACCAAATGTTCAATAGCAATTGGTTAAACTAACTCTCTTTCTGCATCATGATGAGACCTAGCACATACACTATGCTAGTTACACATTAAACGTGTACCTGCATTTAGCTTTGTCCAAACAGTGATTTTTAGTCTATACACAGTTTTTATTAGCACTTAGTTTAATGATTTTTGCTCAAAGCACTTTTTCACACCTTGATGATTATACTTTCAGTGATTTTTTTTATTTTATTTTTTTTTTAGCTACTATAGGTCCCAGGGTTCTCAGGTTTCTGTCTCTTCTGACAAGCTTGTCAATTTATGTTGGATGGTCAGAGGTTCAGGCTTGGGCCAGATTGCAGAGTGGGCCAGTAGCCTGAAGAATTCACTGGAGATGGTTCAATGCAATAAAGTTGATTCTTTCACAAGAAATAAACCTGAGCACAACTGAAGACATCATGCCTGACCATCTTTTATAGTCAGCCATCCCTCCTTCTTATGCCATACATCCTTCTTAGGTGGACAATACATTTTTCTAAAATTTATTGTCACTATCTGTTAAAAATACATAATCTATAAAACCCTTATAACCACTGCATTCCAGAATTCATCAAAGTTAACTTGACTTTCATAGTTGCATGGTGGGGTTGGAATGTCACTCAGTGTAAATTAAACAGCTGACTTTATACATTTTATCATTGCAGGTGTCAGTCATGAAAACAGAAAGAATTATATATTGTGCTGGTTATATGGGAGGTGTTCATTACCCACCTGGCATATTTAAAAGAAGCATTTCTTAATGTTATTTACAAATGTATTTGCTACATTTGAACATTAATTTTAATTTGAAGTAATCAAGGTCAGACCTGCATTCAAAGTGTATGTAGGTTTTGAGTATAATGTCAGATTTTGGCAGCATCTCACTCTCAGTTTCCTCAATCATCTCTACCACCTGACCAACAGCTTTATGACTCTAGACTGAAGAGGCAGAAGCATGTGAAATAAATGTGACCTAGAATCTACATTAAGAATGCATGATATATCCCCCTAAAAGCATCATTGTCAATTTTCATTACATGACTATACAGACAGTGACAAATGAATGAAGTGCCTGAAAAGAATTTAGCAAAATCACACACAGATGTAGCGACACATGGTCATCAAAATTGTGCAACACATTCCACCACTCTTGGTACTGATATGTATTTTTGGGGGGTAACTGGTTGGGTTTCTCATTATCTTAGGCACCTGGCTAAAGTGGGCCTGCTGTGGCTGCACTGGGCTGAGGTGGGCTAGCCCAGGAAGCAGGTGGCTGTGGTCCTTCCACAAAGGTCCATGTCCATGAATGTTTCAGCAGCTGTTAATGGTACACAACATTAACGTCACTATATCTCTGGTGTAACAGACTAAACAGACTAAAGTGTTTTATTTTTAAATTGTGGCTTTTATTTTGGAACATCCGTGTTGTTTAATACACATGTGTCAATGTCTACAGTCCACAGCCATTTATCTTCTGTTTTCGTGGCATTGCCAGTAAGTATATTTTATTTAGCAACCTGAGGAATAGATATAAAGTAGATTATGTTATGTCAAAGATTTGTTTAATTTTAAGATACAATATTTACCCGTTTCTAGCAAACTAGCGTAAGAATTGCCTATGAAAGAAATATATAATTTTGATAGTTGTACAATAACAATTTAGGATAACAGTCCAACCCAGACCATAGTACCCAGCAACTTTCCGTCTAACATATTAATGCCGCTCTGAGTCATATCAGCAAAACAGCCAGTAACGTGTTTCTCAACCAACAAGGCTGCAGTCGGCACTATATAAATAAACATCAGAGAAAACATATACTGTATGAAGAAAGATAAAGAGTACCAATCAACTGTCAATTACCAAATCCTCCACCAAGCTATGGTGAGAGTGGCAATAATTAGACCTGGTCAAGTTTCTGATTAAGAGTCAGCTGGTATTAGGTGGATTGACCCGATTTGATGATCAGCCAGAAAAAGACCTCAGCTGGAAATCAACATTTACCAGTGTTATGAAGGGTTTAGATCTCTCTGCCCATGAACAGATTGACCAGTTTATAAAATGATTAGGTCCAGAGTTGGATCAGCTAGCGCACAGGCTGAAATCAGTTAATATCAGGCAGCCATCGATGGGCCTTAAACTGATTTGGACTAGATTGGAGGAATGCTACAGTACTCCAGAAGCCATAGAGAGAGCTCTATTTGCAAAAATAGACCTTCCCAAGGTCGCCAACCGAGATAACTACAGACTTAGAGAACTTGGAGATTTGCTGTTTGAACTTGAAGCTACAAAGAAGAACGGTTATTTGCATGGATTAACATACCTGGATACAGCAAGAGGAATCAGTCCTATAGTATACTTACAGGAAAAATAGGACATTTGGATCAAAATACAAGAAAGACCACAATGTACCTTTCCCACCATTCTTAGTCTTTTCTTAGTTCATAAGGAGAGAGGCCAAGGCAAGGAACAATCCATGCTTCATTGTCTCCAGTTCCCTGGTACTTGCTCTAAAAAAGGAAAGGATGGGAAATTTGAACTACAAAAATCAAGTCTCGGTACACAAAACTAATGTGTATAAGGAAACAGTTGATAGTGTGGGAAAACAAATAAAAGACCCAAACACACTATGTCCAATACATAAGAGACCCCATCCACTTAAGAAATGCAAGAGCTTCCAAGCAATGCTGATTGATGACAGGAAGAAATTTCTGAAGAACAAGGGGATATGTATTCACTGCTGTGCTTCAGTCTCCCACCAGGCCAAAAAAGTAGAGTTACTGTATCAAGAGAAGCTTCCTTGATTGTATTTTTTATCTCCCAGGTCTGTGAGGCAATCACACAACCAGGAAAGTGGCAAACTGGTGGGAGAGAGCATCAGGCTTAGTGGTCCAAGATCCATGACAGTAGGTGAATGTGAAGTTGAAGCAGCTGAAAAACAGAGCCAAATGGGCCTGTCTGAAGTTCAGCCTCTTAGCTGACTGGATCTTGTTATCAGTCCAGACAACAAATAGTTTCTCTGCCTGGTTAGATTTAATGTATTTCTAATAAGTTGATTGAATGGGCCATCCATGGATTTTTGTAGGGTGTTTTACTGTACCAAAAGGGGAAACTGGTGGAGTAGTTTTCTGTTAAATCTATTTGTAGTGGTGGTACATTAATAACCTGCTCCAATTTGGTCTTGTATTTATTGCTGTACTGTACTGTCCAGTCTGAACTCTGATCGCTCACTCTGTATAGCTAACAAAAAAATGAAAGAAAAGCTTTAATGTGCTGATTGCTCTATTTCATATATTGCTCTAAATATCATCTTAAGTAATGAATCCTCAGTTTCCTACGTGATTCTTGAAGTGTGACACAGGTAATTTATGATGGTTTCTCGATTACCACTCCATCTCTGTCGACAACCAAGTCCAGCTGCTCTTGATTCAGTCCTTCTTTATGTTGGCCCCGAGAGCTCAATACACTACAACTTCATAAAACACATTAGCGTTTCCAGCTGACAATAAAAAGGACAGAGGATGGCCCTGTAGCCGACCATATCACCTGGGTTCAAGTCTGGCCCTCACTGTCAAAATATAAGATTGAAAATAATTTTAAAAACTTACTGTTTAATGATTTTAACTTCAATCTGAAATAATGAAACAAAAGCTAGTGTTGCTTCCATTGTGTTGTGCATATTTGCAGCATGTTTGTGTATTTTTTAGTTTTGTCTATTTGCATTTTTTTTTTTTAAGTTATAGTACGTTGAGCTCTTTGAGCCACAGTACTTCTAGAAGTAACCATGACCATCAATGAGAATGTTCACAGACACAGAGTTTATCTCTGAGCAGCAAGGAAACCTAAAATATCAAGAATTATGCTAGGCAAATGTGTCAAAACAACAGTTCTAGTTCTGGAAGCTGGACATGATAAGGAATGCACAATGTATGTCAGTGCTGAAGTTCAATTAGTGGGACTATGCACTGCACAATGGAGGCACTTACAGACAGAAAAACACGTGCTAGCTATTTTGGAGAAGAACACCTTTTTAAAGATTGCTTTGGAGACTTGGACTAAACAAAATCATAAACTTGGAATTATAATATTATATTAAAATCAAGCACAGGTTACTGTAACTTTAACAGAGCATCCCATGCCATTGACCATACATGGCCATAGAGGAAATGTTGGTAATATTAAGTTTCACACTGTATTTGATCTGGACAAAACTCCCTGATTACAATGACAAACCTGCTCTATTGCTGAATTCCTGTATTCCTTTAATTACTAAGTAAAATATGGTCTACCAGCTATCCTTGTCACCTTGTAAGTGTTGAGTCCTGGGGAATCAAACCCTGGTGACACACCTTTCTTGTTGAAGGGGTCAAAGTTGAAGAGTTGTCTGTCCTGTGCCTCCAGGGAGACTGAGTCACTGGTAACTTTCACTTTGCAGGGGTAGGGGCTTTCAAACACCACCCTGAACACCCTGTCCTGAAGGTAATCCAGCCGAATAGTGCGGTAGTTGGACAGTACAATTGTGTCCACCTGTGGTCCTAACTGCTGCAGGACTAGCACTCCACCTGAGCCCACCTTGATCTCATAGAAAGTCATATTCCTATAAGAAAAAAAACCAGTATATGGAGCTGGGTTGGGTGGCGGTCTGAGAGTTTGAGTTTGAGCATCCCTGAAAGCGGTCTCAACTGCAGGAATGAGATAACTGTATGCCTGGTTCACAAGGTCCTGGTTTGCAGGCCGTACCCCTGCTATCAGGACTACCAGTCCCAGCTTTAGCCGTGGCACTAGGGAGAAGGTGGCAGCATAACCATCTAGGTCACCATCCTTCCTCACCACATCATAGCCAAACTGCTCATTAATCTCCCACGGTGTACCAGTGGAGGTGGCAAAATAGCCACTGTGACATCGTGACACTGGGATTAGCATGGTGTTCAGGGTGTCCTGGTGGAACAGGGTCCCACCATAAGTGCCCAGCAGAGCCCTCATGAGCTTGGCCATGTCTGCTGCTGTGGAATACATCTGACCAGCAGGTCGGTACCAGCCGAGGTTATAGAGTGGAGCTGGCTGGCCATTGCTGTACACACCCAGAGCCATCTGTCTCTGAATGGCTGGGGTTATATTGAAACCAGTGTCCTCCATGCTAAGCTGCTCCAGAATGTTGTCTGAAACCCAGGTCTCAAAGTCTGAGCCAGTAAGCTTCTGGGCCAAGATGTTGGCCAATAAAGAAAAAGCAACATTGCTGTAGTGGCATCTGAGGGAGAAGACACAGTAATTTCACTGATTTTAGTGAGTTATAGTTGTAGTTATTCTATACACAGACATAAACCCACTCTAAAAAAAGCACAGTTTGTCAAAAACTCAGGATGGAAACAAAGTCTTACTTGGTGCCTGGATTTGCCACAAGGACATCATCTTGTAACAAATTAAGGGCTGCCTGTGTGTCTCCACTCCAGAGAAGATTAGTTGACCTTAATCTTCTTGGTAACCCTGTAAAAGTATTAGAAAATGTAAAACTGGTTCGTATATCTGTGGGGTATTTCATTAATGAAAGCATTGGCTGCTTTAAAGAAGGAACTATGCACAGTAATCATGTGTAAACATTTTGCATGTCTGAACTTAACCGACCTCTTAACATTTACTTTCACATTAATTTATCATTCTATTGGATGTATTTGAACAGTTTGTGCTTTTAGTCACATTAACACAATTCTGGTCAGAAGGAGCTGCAATGGAAAGTTGAGTAGATACACAGTGCATGGCAGCGTGGCTCAGTGATCAGCATTGTTCTGTTGCACAGAATGCAGCAGGGCTTCCCCCTCTGTTAATCTGAGATCCCTGAGCTGATTACCTCTATCTCTGGATGCAGCTCAGTGTAATTATAGCTCCTCTCTGTTCAGGTGAGCCCAGGTTAGCTAAAATGCTGTAGTGGGTGGTTGAGATGTGTCTTTGAAGGAATTACATCATGGTGTTAAGTATGAAAGTACACACCTGTAAAGATGTTGATGCGAAGAGGTTCCTATATTGATGAAGATTACTGTCATGGTCTGCCCCTTTGTACTAACTTTGTTGACCTCTTCATGTTTGGGCTTTTATATGTCCTGTTTTATTTTGACATTATTTACCTTGTGTTCCCACTGCTGTTTTACTTGATGTCTTTGTCTTGTTTTCCCTCCATTGTGATTGTCTCCCCTGCCCCAACACGTTACACCTGTCTTGTTACCCACCTCCCTTGTGTTTATCAAAGTTTCATCTGTGTCTTTTTTCTGTTTTATTCCTCTTGAGTTTTCCAGCGTCTCCTCATGCTTCTATTTTTGTTCCAGTGCTTTACTTTAGATTACTTTACTTTAGATGGTCCCTAACTGGACTTTGCCTCAACCCACTAAAGAATGATTTTTAATTGAATTTGAATTGAATCTTGAAATATGGACCCATCTTAAAATCTGAGCCTAACAATTATAGCATCAAGAAAAAAATTATCGCATTCATTCAATTATTTTCTGTTAAGACTATTGCAGTGTTGTCACACGGTAAGGCAAGGCAAGGCAAGGCAAGGCAATTTTATTTGTATAGCCCATTTTTACAAACAGTTTGTCTCAAAGGGCTTTACATAGCATCATAACAACATCCTCTGCCCTTAGACCCTCACATCGACTGAGGAAAAACTGAAAACAAAAACCCTTTTAACAGGGAAAAAAAAGAGAAACCTCATGGTGAGCAACAGAGGAGGGATCCCTCACCCAGGACGGGCAGACGTGCAATAGATGTTGTATACAGACAGGAAAACGGGTAACAATACAGAATATGCACAGATGGAAATGGTGTGCAGGAGTTAATGAAGGCAGTTTTTGGTGGGAGGGAAGGCAGGGATGGTCAGGCAGCTTAATGGGGGTAATGGGTGGTAGACCGGTTCCTGGGAGCGAAGAGCAGGTCGGTTTAACAGCAGGGGTAAAAGGGGGAAAGGGGGTGATGCAGGGGGCGGTTGGTGGAGAGAGATGGAGCTTCGGTGGATCTCTGGAAACACAAATAGAGAGAGAGCGAGACACCAAGGCCAAACAACAAGGTGCAGTAGATAGTGAAAATGATAATTTAAAGTGTGGGAGAAGAGAGGAGAGGAGAGGAGAGGAGAGAGCTCCATGTAACCTGATGTGTCCCCCAGCAGTCTAAGCCTATAGCAGCATAAGAATGGTTCAGAGCTACCTGAACCGGCCCTAACTAAACGCTCTGTCATAGAGGAAGGTTTTAAGCCTAGTCTTAAATGTAGTGAGAGTGTCTGCCTCTCTGACCCATGGAGAGAGTTGGTTCCATAGTAAGGGAGCCCGATAACTGAAGGCTCTACCTCCCAGTCTGTTTTTGAAGATACTGGGAGTCACTAACAGACCTGCATGCTGGGAGCGAAGTGCTCTGGAAGGATAATAAGGGACTATGAGGTCTTTCAAATAAGATGAAGCTTTGTCATTAAGGGCTTTATAAGTCAGCAGAAGGATTTTAAAATCGACTCGATATCCTACAGGAAGCCAATGGAAAGAAGCTAAAGTGGGAGAGATGTGTTCTCTTTTACTTACTCCTGTCAATAACCTTGCTGCAGCGTTCTGGACTAACTGCAGACTCTTTAGAGAGTTTTTCGGACATCCTGACAACAGAGAGTTACAGTAGTCCAGCCTAAAGGTGATAAATGCATGTACTAGTTTCTCAGCATCACTCTGAGAGAGGATATTCCTAATTTTGGCTATGCTGCGCAGGTGAAAAAAGGCAGTCCTAGTCACATGTTTAATGTGTGAGCTGAATGAAAGGTCTTGGTCAAATATTACTCCAAGGTTCCTTGCGGTCATACTAGAGTTCAGGTTGATGCCATCTAGATAAGCAATCTGCAAAGAGAAGGTGTCCCTGAGATGTTTAGGTCCAAACACAATGACCTCTGTTTTATCTGAGTTTAGTTGAAGGAAGTTAGTGGACATCCAGGATTTGATGTCTTTTAGGCAGTCTTGCAGATTGGTGAGGCGGCTTTTATCATCTGGTTCTATCGATACGTAGAGCTGGGTATCATCTGCGTAACAGTGGAAGTCGATTGAGTGTTTCCGGATTATATCGCCTAATGGAAGTATGTAAAGAATGAAAAGAATTGGCCCTAAAACTGAGCCCTATGGTACGCCATACGCAACTCTGCTGTACTCTGAATTGTCATTGTTAACACTAACAAACTGAAACCTATCGGATAAGTATGATTATATGATGAGTAAGCATTCCACGGGCTTGATTGCATCTTGTAAATACATTGTTAATTCAACAAATTCTAGAAAAGGGCTATTATATCTATATTAAACACTGCACCTCCAAATCAATGTATGTAAGTGTAGGGTTGGGATGGTGGGTGAGGGTGTGGTACTGTTGTACTTATTGCAGTTCATGAAGACATGTTCTACCACTTCTAGTGCCACACAGTGCTCACAAAGAACAGTAGTGGACACACCAGGTTTGAAAGCTGTAAATGCTGATTTGGAATCACTGTAAATGATGACTTGTCTTAAATACACAAGGTGCTAGGATAATTGAACCGAGGTGAAACTCATGAAGGCGGGGCAAACAATTGAACTGGAAGGAAAACAGAAAACAGGTAGTAAAGTAACTCGAGGTACAGAAGGGAAGCAATTTCAAAATGAAACAGAAAAAACAGAAGTACAAACAAAGAGGCAAAGGTGATCAAACATAGTGGTCAAGTGTCTGTCACAGCAAAGCATGACAGTTTTCAAATAATATTCTGATATTTTGTCTCAACTTCTTATCTTGATAATCTGACTGAATTGTTTCACTTTTCATTTTGTTGCGCCCATGGGAAGTGCATTCACGGGGTGGGAAAGACAACATATTCCTTTGTTACACAGACAAAGGAAGGCTATGAAGAACACCATCTCCCACAATTCCCCACTTTTCACAATAACACTTTTTCATATCAAACGATTGTTCACTTGAAACACACATCAGTCTTAAGACCTGCCTTCCAGTCTTGTCCATTTGGACTTTGCTTTCATCAAGTCTCTTTACTGACACTTGCTGTCTCACTCTTTACTGTCACTCAACAAATCAGAGGTAATGCTGTTGATACAGTTCTTTGATCTTGATGTAGATGAACCAAAGGTGGCAGAAACAGACTGTGTGCTTACCTGAGAGCTGGCTAGCCATCCTGCGCAGACTGAGTGCAGGAGAGTGGCTGCTGAAGGTCCTGACTGACGAGGAAGCTGGCCCCCCACTTTTCCCTAGTGGGTTCTTGATGGTGAAGTTGTCTGTGTATTTATCCAAAGGGTCATCTAGAGAGTCTACCAGGCCATCCTCCCACAGTTTGTACAGCATCAGTGTGGGGAAGATTTTAGATAGGCTTGCAATTCTGGAAACATAGTGATTACAGTGAATGTAACACGTGCTTGTTCCAGTTGATTAAATAAATGTACCTGGTTTAGTAATACACAGCATTACCATGATAGCTGTACAGATTTAAGAACTTAATTTTGAGAGTGGTTCCATCTCATCAATTACAGATCCTATGTGATTTAGATACAGTGAAGGTCTAATCCTAACCATGACCCCTGATTCTGACTCTAAACATACAACATTCAACAGAAAAATAACACTACAGATTGCCTCATATGTGACAATGATTATTATTCAGATGGAGCTGTTAATATCATGCACTGGCTGAGCTGATTTTAGGACTGGATAACATTAATAACTAGGTATTTAACATTTAGACACCTCTTTCCTTATGTCATATGTCACATTTTATGTGTTTTCCAAACTACAAGTTGGCTGTAAATCTCACCTGTACACTGTGTACTCATTGGGTGCAGATGAGGAGGGGTTGCTTATGTTCTTCTTGCCAAAGTTTCCATTCCATAGGACAGAGTCATTTAACACCACAATGGCTGATATTGCTGGCAGCTTGGTGGTATGAATGCTTGATCTCAGGAGTATATCTGTCTGTTAGAAGAAACAGTAAGACTTACTGATTATATCCAGAATATCTGTATAATTGAATACTGTTGAAATTTGAAAGCTTTGAAGAGATTCACCTTCTCTAATGCCACCCTCAGTGATGTTATAGGATGTTTGAGGGGCACAGGCTCAGGGAAGCGAGGACACATCTCCTCTCCTATCACTTTTTCTACAACCATTTCTGTGGAAAAGGGTAAGACTCACCATGCATGAAACATGTAGACATCTTTTGGAGTAGTCAAAAGGAGCTATTACTTGTTTATCTTCTCTGTGGGGTTTGCTATGTTGGGGTTCTCTTTAACTGAACAAAATTGAGCTTTAAGTAAAAGACAGTTATTGAGTTGGCAAAATATGTTTTCTGTTTTCTTTTTATTACACTTTTAATCACACATTTAAACACACTTTTATGAACTAGTACCTGTAGAAACTACTAACAAAAAACAACTATATTTTACTATAAAAGGAAAAAAAAGAAGTGACATTTCTATGAACATGAGCTGTATATCTGTCACCTGAACCTTATAGCAATGCTAACATTGAAATATCTTCATAAATCCTATTCATTCCTCTGTTGAGAGTCTCCAAATTTCTCCATCCAGCACCTCATGCAATAGTTCCAGTACAGGAAAACTGTTGTTATGTCATATCCAGGTCACAATGTAAAACAATGGCTATCTTAAAATGCAGACATACAACAACCCTAAAGATATCTGTACTGTGCCTTGGGTTCAACCCCAATATAATGGAAGTTGATGGAATTTAGTTGTTTTTTTTTTTCCCTATCCTTTTCCCCTATTAATTAACCAATTAACAGTAAAAAACCAGTGAAACAATAAAGTTGGAGGGCTAACTGTGGTGACATAAGTCTAATTCTGCTATCTAATACCTGTGTGCACTAATTTCATTATGATATCATTCGTACAATAAATTATTATTAATTATAAGGCATTTTGAAATATAAATATTGATTATAGTCATGCACTATAACAGCCCTTGTGAATTGTGGTAATTTAAATACAGTCGTAGTGATAGTATATAGTAAGGAACATTATACCATAAATCCAGCAGCACATACTAGCCATAAAGGGCTTATAAAGCTGATGTTTCTTTATTCTTTCTTTCTTCTCTAGATTTCTTCAGGTACAAACACAGACAGTACACCCTGAACACAGCAACCCTGAATTTCTTGTTGATTATCACATACAAAGCACCACTGCTCTGCTCTACCCTGCCTCCTTCTCTGGTCTCTCAGCAGCATTTAAAGTGTGCTTTAACAGGGCCACTAATCTTGATATCACTATTTCCAGCCTTGTGCAGTCGTGCTGCAGTTTCTGCAAATTAGCAATGCTAAGAACAGTGCACCAAGTTCAAGTTTGAAAAGTCATACTATATGAGTCTATGTGTATGTGTTCTGAGGGCGTAAATTTGTAGTGACTAGATAAACTTTACCTGTCTTCAGCTTTGGCATCCTATATTGCCATATAAAACAGCAGGTCATGACCAAGGAGAGCACAAAGAAGAAAACAATGCCAAGCATGGTCCATTTCACCTTCATCTTGCTTAGTGGCTGTTATCACCGCGGATACAGTCTAAAAAATGTAAAATATATTGAAGAAGGAGTTTAACTTGATATGAAGCACAAACCACTTATGCATGTTTTTCCATGACATTTGACATGTAAAAAGTTTGGTTTGCCATAATTGATAAATTAACTGAAATAGAAATTACTTTGAACGAAAGAGCAGCTGTAGGTTCAATTCATTTAACTTACCAAAGAAGGGAAAACAAGCTTTAGAGTTCTACCATTATCTCTGTGTCAGTCTTCATCTTCAGACAGCAAAAATCCATTTACATTTCCTACAAGGTCCACAAGGGAAAAGCCAGCAGGATTGTATGTGTTCATCTCCACTGCTTGTGAGCAGTCACTGGCCACAGACCACCAGCCACATGCACTTAATCCTAAGTGTGATCCCTGGCTCTAGATGAAGGGCTGATTCTACTCCCACTCAACTGCCGTGACATTATCCACTGGAAGATTAACAGTGCCAAATGTAAGGAGAAATGTGGAATTGAAACCTAAGCACAATCAAATCATTTCACATCCTCTGGAGTTAATTCTATGCATGCATCACTCATCTACTGCTGACTGTGTTCCATCACTATATCAGAGGGATAGTACAGGGTTAAGTATAACAGAAATAAAGGATGATTTATCAGTGAACATAGGTCTAATGGCAGCCTGCAGGGAAGAACATGTTGAATGAAAGACTCCATGAACTATTTTCCAAAAACACCAATTCCAACTACTTCACACTAAATAAAGCTCCTGACTCCATGATCAAAGCTAATGGTTACGTCACTTCCTAACATCTGAGAAAATACCTGTTTCTTGTTACCTACAATGACAGCTTTTTTTTGTTTGTTTTGTTCTTATTCTTCCACATCTTCTTCCACATCATGATGAGTCGTGTTACATATTAGCTACTAATAATGGTCATCTGCTACAGTGGAAGGCTAGAAGTTTATTGGCCAATAGACAGGAATTAAAAAATGATGTGGATGATTTACCCAGTAAACTAGATGTTAATTGTATACAGGAAACACTGTTGGGACCAAATTTGGATTTTAGAATAGTTTCATATATGTCTGTTAGGACATGTATAATGTCATTAGAGAAAATATTTAATTTAAAGGGATGTAAGGAAAGAAATGAAAAACAATGTGTAACTTAAGGTTATGAACATAACCCCAGTTCTTTGAATAATATGAGTTCATTAACTTAAGTTATTTTTCATAATATTCCATTTGATGTGGTAGCTCCTGTATTGCCAGACAAACTTATCTAGTGTCCACCAACCTGCAGAGGCATAGTCACTGTTCTGAAAAAAAAAAAAAAAAAAAAAAAAAAAAAAACTAAAACATGAAGGCCAGACTGAAGTTTGCCTAAGAGAATGTAGACAAAGACCAGGACTTCTGGAATTATGTTCTTTGGACAGAGGAGTCTAAAATTGAATTGTCTGGTAACCAGAACAGAGGACATGTTTAGCATAAACCAAATACAGCATTCCAGGAAAAGAACCTCATACCAACTGTGAAGCATGGAGGTGGAAGAGTCATGGTTTGGGGATGCTTTACTGCAGCAGGACCTGGCCAGCTCACCATCATAGTATGAAATCAGTTAGAATATACATTTTTATTGATATCTTTTGTTAATTTTTGTTGTTTACCTGCAATTAAATCACTTTCTTTTCTAGAGATAAATAAAAACAAGATTAGACATCGATGTGTGAATATTTCTTAATAAAGAACTGAATATTTAATGGGGTGTCCTAATTATTTCACATGACTGTACATGCGCAGAGCGCAAACTGGACACAACATGAATGATTTCCAGCCAGCACCAGTGACAAAGCTGTTTTGAGACAGATGTTCCATTCCATTTGAACCACTGCCTCCAGAGGGCCCTTCAGCCCCTCCCAGACTACAGTCAAATCCACGGGTGCACAAGCTGTCTGGAGATATGGAGAGGCCATGAAAATGTTCATTAAACACATACCAGGTGGTGGCTCAAAGTTTTGTCTCCATATTTCACATGACATGCTGTAACTGCAGCCAAATACAACTTAATTGTGGAAGAATGACATAATCACTGTTACTGAACACTGATAAGGGATGTGTATATCTGTACAACACCATTCCTCAAACACTCAGCATCACAGCTGTATAAGGACCTAGTGGAGGATGTGCTAGTGTTTTGGTGAGTTGCAATTACCATCTGTGGTAGTCAAATTGAGCCACTCACAGGCCAGGACCACAAGCCAGGTACTTCAGGTGTATGTGGATGTGTCCATACTTGTAACAAATTCCCAGGAAAGCAATCTCAGATACTTTCTGTGTGGGGAATAGATGGGAATGTGGAAATATGCATCTTTCAGCTTGATGGAGGTGAACCAATCATTTTGTCAAACTAGAAACAGTATGGAGTGTGAGTGAGTATACAATCTTATATGGTTTTTTTTAAAAATAATATTCATGAAGGGGGTGCAAGCGCTGCTTCTTTTCCTTAAATCTGATTTCACAAAGCTCAGCTACTTCAGCTGGGTGTAACCCTTACAGCAATACCTGGAACTAACAGTCAGATCAGCTAGTGTCTCTAAATCAATAGCTCTGAATAAGGGAGGAAGAATGTATGGCACAGTCTCTATTGATGTCGATAGTGCATCCTGATTTAGGGCATGAGGTGCATTCTTCTATTGGGCCACTTGTGCTCTATATTCTTTAACACGGTCTACAATGTATTGCATTATTTTGTCATCTGTTGGGGTGGTTCCAGGCCAATAGGCAGTATACTAAATACCCTGATCTTCTGCCAACAATCTGTCAGCCATTAAAGACGTAACGTGTAACTGTTCACTAAATCCTTCCACTGCAGAAATGGTCCAGTTAATGAACCGCTGCTGATTGTACCACAGATAATTGAACCATCTATTATTTTGCGCTATGTATTGTGAATTTATTATCGATCCTACTAATGGCACCTGTCCTGTCAGCATAACGGGAGCACACAGTCCTGTCTAATTTCAGGGCAATGACATTGCCAATTCAATTGTCATACCTCATATGGCAAATACCTTCCATCATCTATCACTTGCTTAAACTGAAATGCTGCCTTCCTTGTGGTATTACACATATTAAGGCACTGAAATGTATTGCATTCAGTCTGGTCGCCAACGATCCGTTACTTGTCATGCTTCTGCTATCTTGTATCTCTGAGCTGTTCCTGTTGGAACACAACTTTACGTATTTGAATTAGATGTCTCAGATAACTTTAATAATAATTCTTTCTTAAATTGCTCCAGTGGCGGTCCCTCATAAGGGCCTCTAAGATAAGGGACCGGCATTGGTCTTCCTGTTAGCATCTCATGCTGTGTTAGAAGTATTAATCTGTTAGCTTGTTACCACATAGACATTAGTGCCAGTGGCAGTGCATTCACCTAGTTGAGTTTATATTGGCTATGTGCCAAATACAGGTCCATTATCTGAACTGATAGAACCATGCACATTATGAATAGCAACCTATAGTTATGAACTAAGTAACAAGTGTCCAGGAACACATCACTTTTTAGCCATACTGATTGTTCATACAGGCCAGCTTTGTCTTCTGCCATTATTAAGGACGCAATGTCGCAATTGGATGTCCCATTGTTAATGCAGAAGCCTTCTGGAAGGCAAAAGTTGCTGCTGCTAACCCTTGGTAACAGGGCTGTAGACCTGCTTCAATGCTGAAGAAGTTCTTTTTGTGAGATCTTCTAGCAGTTCTTCACTAGGCTGCTCAAGAAAAATTTCAAGACTTGCCATGGTTTCATCGACAAGGTTGCATGCAAATTTGACTGTAGCTCCCCATATCAGTAGCTACAAACAAATGGGGCTCAACACAAACAATCCCTGCTG
Organism: Rachycentron canadum; assembly: GCA_038496675.1. NCBI lineage: Eukaryota > Metazoa > Chordata > Actinopteri > Carangiformes > Rachycentridae > Rachycentron > Rachycentron canadum. Next base: position 22,110,705 of record CM076651.1, read on the forward strand.
TTTATTTGCACACAGAAAAAAACAAGTCAAAGATAGCACACAGCTTACACAAAGTGAGAAAATGGTTTGAAAACCACACACTAAAGTAGGCCCAAATATTACCCTTCGTGCCACCAAGGCAGAGCTCAAAAGATTACCCAATCTTCCAAGATTAGCCAATCCATATTATTGTATCGTATTGTATTGTATTGTTATTATTATATTATATTATATTATATTAC
>CM076651.1:22111322-22183792 GCA_038496675.1 Rachycentron canadum
ATATTATATTATATTATATGCTGCGCCACACTCCAACATAGTGGTGGGCGGTAATGCACCTTAACACTAGTTACCACCCGCCAGAAAATGAAAGAAGAAGAAAGAACGGGTTGTTTTTGTCACATGACAGGAAGTATATTTTAGAAGTTCAGTGCTATTAGGAAGTGTGTTTATTTACGATGGCGTGACACACATCTCTCTCGTCTTAAAATACAATAATCACCCATTAATTCTGGAAGGATTAGCTGTGTCGGTTAGTGCTGCCTTTGAGTGTGGTACAGCCGGCTGCCTGTTTATGGCTGTGAGCATTCACCCTTCGCCTGCTAGTTATAGCTAAGTGGCTAGCTAACTATGATCACAACCTTGCTCTGTCCGTCACCACAACCACGAGAGTTTTACGCTGTTTGGAGAGGGTGACAACTGTTCAGTAGGTTCATTGTTATTTTTTCTTTGACCTCATTTAGTTAATGTGTATTAGTAAATGCGCAGCAGTTAACGGTATGCGGTTGATATAACGCTAACCGCGCTTAGCGTGAGTCCTATGCTCAATGAGTGTTTTTTACGGGACATGACCACCTTCTGACCGTGTCAATAGACTGGCAGCGGCATGAACTCAGCAAAGCTGGGTCGATAAGCAGACGTAGTATCTCAATTGGTGAGTCAACAACAATGCTTCTGGTGCATTGTATGAACGCTGAGTTTATGGTAGCTGGATGATCGGGATGAGGTGTTGCTGTAACATCTAACTTTAGTTGAGTGTTAAAGTCACTGACACGAAGCCAATGTCGGATAAGAAGACAGCCTTGGCTAAGCCATCGACTGTGATTAGAAACTGTCACGGGTTTAACTATTTCTGTAAATGACTGTCATTACTGAAGACACAACCTCGAACACTTTCACTTTGGTCTCGATAGCGAAACTGATGCTAATTAAAATAACGGTTCCCAAGTATTTAATTTCATTGAAAGACTTAAACATATTATTATTTACATGGTTGATGTTAACACCGAGGTACATAACTTATATAACTAAACTGGACGCCTCAGTCAGTATCAGGGATGGTTATATTCCAAATGCCAGTATCAACTGTACGCGGCAACATGCAGTGGCGTCATAACCATCCCTTATCTATACCACTTATCCGTACGGGTCGCGGTGGGGGTGCTAAAAATCCAAGTATGAAAACGTGCATCCTTTTAGAGAAATGATTACTTGCATTCAACTTTCTTTTACTTTTTGAAATATTATTTTTTTTCTTTCAATCTGATTTTTTTTCTCATTGAAATGGATGGAGCTAAGAAACTTATAGAATTTAAACTAGAAGCCTCTGAGTGAGGACTGTACCCTCCACCTCTCTCATTCACTAAATACAAAAATTGGATGGCTTATTTTTGCAGAAAAGCAGACTCCCTTTTCTTGACCTCGCTCATGTTTTCACATTTTGGCCCTGGAAACACCAAAGCCACATACAAATGTTCAGAAAAGTCTTGTGCCACTGATTTTCTTTTTCTGATGTGAAATACCATTTCTGAATAAACACTCCACAGGATGTATTTGGCTTGGTGAAGACCATGATCAATTTAGCTATCTACTGCTCTATCTGAACAGCTGAATACAATTTGTGTCCTGTGTTTACTGGACATTGTACATCTCCACCATCAGGGCTATAAGAGGGTGTTTCACATCATCACAGCTTGGTGTAGCTCTTATCATCTGTGAGCTCTCAGGATGTTGGAGGGCCTTGTTGCGTGGGTGCTAAACACATACCTGGGCAAATATGTCAGCAACCTAAACACAGATCAGCTCTCCATCGCCCTTCTGAAAGGTAATTATACATGCTTCTGTTTTTCTGGTCCCTTAGAATTACTGCTAATTATTTTACAAAACAGGCTGCATTGTTCTGGATGTGTCCATTCTTGACACATCCAGAACAGTGTATGTGCAGTTTGATTTAAATATTATCTGTAAGTGTTAGACCAAAGACTTAGAGGTGATGATACAGTTGTTTTGTCACTGTGGATGCTGTAGTTTGTGGTGCTTTTAAACTTGCATTATACAGAGAGATATTTTGAGCCTTCCCTCATTAATTGAAATGGCTGGAAAAGATAGTCATAGCACCTTGCAGTAAAACATAATATAGAATGACAAACTACTTGAGCAGAGTTGAATTAACACCTCTCTGAAACAGTTCCAACAAAAACTGAATATTAGAAGTTTTATGAATAATAATTTACTGCAGTACTATTGTAGTAGATCACTTCAGTTTCACTTCGGTGTTGTCATTATAGGAACTACATTAAGACATTTACAACTAGTGGTGTGGTCTGTTAATTGAACTACAATGCAGTTACAGTGCAACAAACAGTTGTAAGCAAATTTAATTTTTAATTTTAACTGAGATCAACTTATTGTTAATGTGAGATAGCCCAGCATTAATACAAACAGTCTCTGACAGTGTCTGTCATTTTTTAGGTGCAGTGGAGCTGGAGAACCTCCCTTTGAGGAAAGATGCCCTCCGAGAGTTTGATCTGCCATTTGAAGTCAAAGCAGGTGAGACATATTGACTGACTGATCTCGTGAACTTACCACACACAACTTACAAAAACTGAAAAGAATGTACTCAATCCTTCTTGATTGGTCCATGTAATTCCCTCAGATGACTTGTTCAGGAGATGAATGCTTATTATCACATCTAACTGTGATAGGGGCCTTGAGGTCAAAAGTCAACATGGGAATTGCACAAACTTCATTAATTTAATGAGCACCACTCTCTCAGTCACTTGACATCACTGATATTGTCTGCACACATTGATAGTTTGTGGAATGATGGAGATGTCTTTAAAGATTAGTTAGTCCAAATGACAGAAGTCTACAGATGGGTCACAAATTAAAGATGTTAGTGCTATGGTGATAGTTTTCCAGTGTTTTTTGGATGCCAGAATGGAGAAGACAATCTTAGCATTTCTCTTTGACTTTTTGTAACTGCACTGCTATGCGTCGCTAACAGGCTCATCCTGAATCACATCTGGATTTTCCTGTCAGGTGACATGTCCTCTCATGTAATGGTGGAGCAGCAATCTCCACACACCTGCATTCACTGCTGAAAAGAAATTAGTCACAGGGAGTTTTGAGAGATAATGATTTATTGTCCACCTCAGTGAAAATTTATCTTTGGCTTCTCCTAGAATACAGTAAAAACATTCATAACACAACACACCATTAAAACATACAGAATGTACAATAATGTAAATAAGCAGATAGAAGCTGATTATAAAAATATCAGAGAGCATGTCTTATAAAATCACAAAGTAAGTAACATGTGTTCCCCAGTGCAATGATTTGGAAGAGATAGTAAGAGAGAGTGTGATCTGCCAAAGAGAAGCATAAGTTCCAGAGACATTGAAGGACCAGTGCCTGAAAAAAGTTATAGTTCTAGATGACTTGTTTATTGCTGCATCTGCTGCTTTTGCTTATATGACTAAGTGTAAAAAGGTACATTTATCACACACATTCAGCAGTGAAGTAGATTAAGCCTAGAAGTTTACTGCCACAACATAAGCAGAACAGAACCTGTACCGTCTCCAGAGCTTGACAGCATGGAGCTGGTCTACGATGAACTGACACACATCAATGTGAACTTCTACAGAACAGCGTTGGATCAACTTTCTGAGCAATGTTTCATTTCACTGTGGGGAAAATTTCAATTTTACCATTTATTTCTAGCATTATCACAAGCATTGAATGACAAGTAGCATTGGTTTAAAACTAAAATTTAAACAAATTTAGTTTATTTCTTCTGCTTCAATCTGTTTCCTTTACTATGATCTATGCATCATCTTGTCACCAGGCTTCATTGGAAAGATTACTCTCCAGATCCCTTTCTACCGGCCTCACAGTGACCCATGGGTCATCTCCATGTCCCAGCTCAACCTGATCATCGGCCCCACACAGCTGCAGGAGTATGATGGTGAGATGGAGAGAGAGGAGGAGAGACAGCGCAAAAAATGTCTCCTCAAGGCTCTTGAAGACAAATTCAAAGTAAGTGGAGCAACACTAGAGATACTGGGCTCTATTCATGGTCTCAGGTCTGTGGTACTAATGCATGTAGGACGTATCACATCACTTGAGCTTAATGGTGGAAAGAGCAGTTACTGCTGCTGGTACATGGAAGAATGGTTGTACCTAGTCTCTTAATTATCCATGGGTGTGTATTAGGCGAAATTATTTAGAGCATCATCTATTCCTATCCTCCTCCTGTAAAAAGCCAGGCACACTTGTACCTTGGTGGATTTTTATTACATTGGCACACCTATTTTCTTCTTTCTGAAGCTCTGTTATCTTAACATTTTGTGTTGTTGTTGACAGTGTATGTGATTGTTTTTGGCTCCTCCAGAGTGAGTGTGAACAGAGAGGAGAGTCTTACTGGTACTCAGTGACTGCCTCAGTAGTCACCAGGATTGTAGAAAACATTGAGGTAAGTTAGATACTAGATATATTGATACTATAGCTGGGACTACAGTGGCTTGCAAAAGTATTCATACCCCTTGAACTTTTCCACATTTTGTCATGTTACGACCACAAACATAAATATATTTTACCAACACAAAGTGGCACACAATTGTGAAGTACAAAGGAAATTATACATGATTAAAACATTTTTTTACAAATAAAAAAACTGTGCAAAAGTATTCAGCCCCTTTTCTCTGAGTGCAACCAATTGCCTTAAGAAGTTGCCTGATGGTTTCTGAATGATTGAATGGCACAACTACAAACCTACCAAGACACAGCCGTCCACCTAAACTTACTGGCCGAACAAGGAGAGCACTGATCAGAGATGCAGCCAAGAGGCCCATGGTGACTCTGGAGAAACTGCAGAGTTTGAGTCCACAGCTCAGGTGGGGGAATCTGTCCACAGCTGTCCAACTATTGGTCGTGGAAAAAAACCTGTTGGAGTCTGCATAAGACTTGAGACTGGGGCGGAGATTCACCTTCCAGCAGGACAATGACCCTAAACATAAAGCCAGGGCTACAATGGAATGGTTTAAAACAAAACATATTCATGTGTTAGAATGGCCCAGTCAAAGTCCAGACCTAAATCCAATCGAGAATCTGTGACAAGATCTGAAAACTGCCGTTCACAAACACTCTCCATCTACTCTGAGCTTGAGCTGTTTTGCAAAGAAGAATAGGCAAAAATTTCATGGGTGGAGGGGCAGGGGCAGGGAAGCATGCCTCAAAAACACAATTCAATTTTGAGAAGAAGAAGAATTATAAGAAACGCAACATTTTCAAAAGGCTTCTCACACCCCCAGTGCTCTGACCCTAATAATAGCAGCACAGGTGCTATTAAAGGAATTAAAGGATGTTTCAAATCTATGTTAAAGCAATAAAATATTAGCCATATATGTCACACTACAATAATATACACTCAAGTAAGAATGATACCTTTGCAAGTAAAGACCCTCTGAATGTCAGGACTTCTTGATCCTGACATATAGAGGGTCTTTACTTGCAAACTCCGATAGGCCTGTGTAAAGTAATCAGCCAGCTATTAAATGCCCCTGAGATTGACCTTTTTTTCTGTCTTTATGTGTAGCTGAAGATTCAAGATGTACATCTAAGATTTGAGGATGACTTCTCCAACCCAGAGAAACCCTTTTCCTTTGGGGTGTGTATCAACAGCATTTCTGCTCAGAACCTCTCCAAAGAGTCTGTAAGTGTTCAATCAAAATTACTTTAAAGTAATAATGTAAAATTACATTTCATTCCTTTTATTTACTGTTTGTTGTGTAGTTGTGATATTTAAACCTTAGTGCACATAGCATGACTTCTAGTTTGGTTATAGGTCACTTCTTGTAAGAATGTGCCATTTATGTTATAATTGTGAGCTCTATATTGTAACTGACAGCCTCCACTGACTCATGACTACGATGGATTACCATGGGTCTTTGTATTTAAGGTTAACAGGAATTTTCTTTGTATGTGTAGGTCCAGAAGTCCCTACGACAAAAGCATCTTGAGATTAAAGACTTCTGTGTCTACTGGGACACTGAGAGCGAAATGCTGGGACAGCTGCCTACAAATCAGATCCAGGTCAGACTCGTGATTAACCCTCAAATAAGAGCCAGCTCCATAGTCATAGAGTATTAAAGTGTACTTCTGAATAGCACCCTGTTTTCTATGTCCAAGATTTACCTAAATTCTAGACCTAATCTGACTGAACTGTGCAAATGTCAGAAAAAAGACATTCCTGTTATTTGAGGCTCACAACATGACATCCAGTTTTGATTGACCTGCTATTTGTACTAAGGGTGAGATGGCCACTTGTCTTTCATTTATCCACATGACTGACTATATGTTGTGATTTTCAGTAATGAATGACATTGTGAAACATGAGGCAATAAATACAAGCTGCCTGGTGAAGCACTGTATCCTCTAGACTCTGATTCTCTCCAGTACAAAAGATTAAGTTCCATATTACTAGTCTGATAAGTTTTCTAACTGTACAGGATGCGATGACCCGGTGTATGCAGAGCCGTGAGCATCAATACATCTTTGAACCAGTGTGTGCCTCTGTGCTGCTCAGAAGAAATGCCTCCAAGGAGCCTCTGAGGTCTCGATACACCCCAAGGATTGAGGGCCAGGTTCAGCTGGAGCCCATGTCTTTACGCTTGTCACAGGTCTGCGCAAACACCCGATACCCTTCTTTCTCGTCACTTTTACACACTGATGCACACACTTATATATAATGATATATAATAACAGTGTTGTTATTGAAAAGTGATTGTTGTTTTTTTTTTTTTTTTTAGAGGTAAAGAGGAGACTACCTAAAGACTGATTAACCAGAGATTTTAGATTTTCAGACTCTGTTGTTTTTTTTTTTATTGAATCAGCAATGCAGTGTTGCTGTGAGGCCAGTTGGTAAAGCCTAAGTGTCAAGAAGTGACATTGTCAGGAACTAACTACATCTCTGACCAGACTGTAAACTGACTGCTATTTTTACAGCACATTTTCATTTCACTTACCTCAAAACCAAAGCCTGTGTTTTATCAGGCAAAGATCTGATCATTAGCTTATGTAACAGAAGCATTCAGACTGAGCAGTGACTGTGTGTGTGTTGTCCTTTAGGTACAGTACCAGCAGATCATGGCATTTCTTAAAGAGCTAGACCGGCGGGAGAGAGAGATGCTTTACCGAAAATGGAGACCTAAAGTTCCCATTTCTGGGAAGTAAGTTCACATTTCATACTTTAGTTCTTTTTATTGTGGGAACAAATAGTGAGTTGACTTCTATACATGATGTTCATGAAAAGTGATAAGGCATAACTGAACTCTGTGTACACGAGAGTCAACAAAAAACAACCACAACTGTGGCTGGCTAGTGATAGTATTTATGAGTAAATTGTTAACATTTTTTATCTCTATTTAAAAACACTGATTGAGCAGGTAAAGACACAGAAGTTTTGTTGTTGGAGCCTTTTTAGATGAAAACCTTGTTTCCTCAGTGGACAAAATTCTGAACATTGCAGTGTCAGCTTACCTGTGGGTGGAACCGGTGTATTTATAAATGTTGGGAGGACAAATGGTTTAACCAGAGGGACTAACATGTACTACATGTTAGTCCTTCCTGTTAAACCACCCGCTCTGTATACCAGCTACAGAAGTGTGACTTTGTTCTCTCCTATAGAAATTACGTCTACACTTACTTTACACAGAAAATACATTATCTATATACAACCTGCCACATCACACCTCATTACCCATATTGTTTGTGTAGTATACCTTTGAATCAGAGCATGCAGCATTGTGTTTACATCCAGCTGCAGGCAGTGGTGGATGTTCGCCATCCAGGCCAATCTAAGTGAGATCAGGGAGCAGCGGCAGCGAGGCAACTGGGACTTTGCCCTGCAGCGAGCTCGAGATGCCCAGACCTACACAAGTCTCTACTTCAGAAGGCTCAAAGCAGTCTCACTAAGTCCTCAGGAAGAGGTATTGCACTGTAAAACAGATATGATGTATCAAAAAGATTTAGGTGACTAGATTATTCACATCTTCAAATATAATTGTAGATGTTGTTCAGACTGAATATATTCAAACAAAACTGAAGTGAAATTGTCTTGTGTGTTCCCTTAATTTTATTAATAGAAACCATAAAATCTTTGAAACAGGCCACTTGGAGTTGTAATGTTGAGTTTTTAATTAATAACAAAAGGAGTGCAAGGCATCGTAATACAGTCACAGTAATGTTTCTTTATTTAAGAATAATTGCCAGTGTTTCAAACTGACCTTTGAGTCTTTTGGGCACTTAAAAGATACCCTGCTGATTGGATGAGTGGGTCCCTGTTTTGCTTTTGCTTTTTGTCAATGTGCAATGAATTGCTCTCTTATGGTGCTAATCAGTGGAATAGCATGACCAATGGAAGTATTAATTTTCAAGGCACCGTGTTTACGTCTAACTTCAACACATGGTGCGAATTTTGCACTTTTGCGAGTAGAAACGTTCTGAGTTTCTACTTGGGTATAGACTGATACTGATTATAAGTAATCACGGATCATCTGATATGCCAACCTGAACAAACTGCTACATAAGCCCTGATGTTCAGGTGTTTCTATAATTGTGTCCACTCCATTTACTGTATATTAATGAAGGTAAAAAAGAAACCTCTGTTGAGAATGTAATACAGCTCAACAGCTCCACTCACTACAATTTTCAACACGATCACCAAGTTGAATTGATAACTCTAAAACAACAACAGTTCTATTGCAAACGGAACATTATACCCTTCATGCAGGAGATTTTATTGCAGAACTGCTGCATCAGACTACATAATTTTTAATTAGATGTTCCTAATAAACTGCACACTGAGTCTATATTAATTATTATTAGTTGCAGGCACAGGCTGCAAAGTGCTTGAATGTAATTAACTGGTTTCTTCTGGCACTGTCTTCACCTGGGAACTGATGCTTTTTGTGCCAACTAGAGTGAACTGGAGCGAGTGGAGGAGGAGCAGACTTTAGAGGAGCTTCAGAGTCTCAGAGAAATCGTCCATGACTGGTTTCGAAAGCAGGAAGAGATCGCAGAGGTAACCTAAGATGATTCATTTGCGTATACAATAGTGTATAAAGTCAGAATTTCAACAAGTCAATTGTTCGTTTTGGACCTTGTGGGAAGAGGAATGCCTGTCTAGATTAGATTAAAGTCCTGTTAACTCCATTGGAGTTTTAACTGTTGGAGAGCTCACTAAAGACACAAAAATTATTTATGACAGACATTACACTGATGCCCTATTGGTATAGCATCAGCGTGTATTCTCTGTTCTCTGTCTCCTCCTGTAGATTGTGCGAGAGCCCAGCAGTGAACCTCAGCCCCATTCACCTAACACAGCCATCCCTAAAAGTGGGAGCTCAGGAATGATACAGTACCTGCAGTCTTGGTTCCCAGGCTGGGGAGGCTGGTATGGAGATTCCCAAGATCCACACAGGCCAGAGGAGCTCCTGCCAAGTCCATCCTCCTGGGATATTCTAGGTGAGAGACTGTCAAGTGCCAGAGATGGGCACTTAAATCTTTAATTTCTTTATAATCTGCAGTTGATGCTGGTACCACAAATTCGTTTTTATTATTATTTATTTATTTAGTTTTTATATATTTGATTTTTAGTTTTTTTTTTAGATAATCTGTTGCACTGTTGAGATTGTAAACTGTATAATAAATTAGATTTTTGTTTTTTTGTATTATGTGTACAGTGGCTTGCAAAAGTATTCATACCCCTTGAACTATATTTTATTGGAATTTTATGTGAAAGACCAACACAAAGTGGCACACAATTGTGAAGTACAAAGGAAATTATACATGATTTAAAAACATTTTTACAAATAAAAAAACTAAAAAGTGCGGTGTGCAAAAGTATTCAGCCCCCTTTTCTCTGAGTGCAACCAATTGCCTTCAGAAGTTGCCTGATGGTTTCTGAGTGATTGAATTTTGACCTAATGACTAAATAGAGTCAACCTGTGTGTAATCTAATCTCAGTACAAATACAGCTGTTCTGTGACAGCCTCAGATGTTTGTTAAGAGAATTTTGGGGAGCAAACAGCATCATGAAGTCCAAGGAACACACCAGACAGGTCGGGATAAAGTTTTGGAGAAGTTTAAAGCAGGGTTAGGCTATAAAAAGATTTCCCAAGCTTTGAACATCTCACAGAGCACTGTTCAATACATCATCCGGAAATGGAAAGAGTATGGCACAATTGCAAACCTACCAAGACATGGCCGTCCACGTAAACTTACTGGTCGAACAAGGAGAGCACTGATCAGAGATGCAGCCTGTGACTCTGGACGAACTGCAGAGATCCACAGCTCAGGTGGGGGAATCTGTCCACAGGACAACTATTGGTCGTGCACTGCACAAATCTGGCCTTTATGGAAGAGTGGCAAGAAGAATTGTTAAAATTGTTAAAAGAAAACCATAAGAAGTCTGTTTGCAGTTTGCAAGAAGCCATGTGGGCACACAGCTAACGTGGAAGAAGGTGCTCTGATCAGATGAGACCAAAATTGAACTTTTTGGCCTAAATGCAAAACGCTATGTGTGGCAGAAAACTAACACTGCACATCACTCAAAACACACCATCCCCACTGTCAAACACGGTGGTGGCAGCATCATGTTCTGGGGGTGCTTCTCTTCATTAGGAACAGCGAAGATGGTCAAAGAGAAAAGGGGCTGAATACTTTTGCACAGTTTTTTTATTTGTAAAAAAATTTTAAAATCATTTATAATTTTCTTTGTACTTCACAATTGTGTGCCACTTTGTGTTGGTCTTTCACATAAAATTCCAATAAAATATATTTATGTTTATGGTCGTAACGTGACAAAATGCGGAAAAGTTCAAGGGGTATGAATACTTTTTTGATGTTGTCCTTCTCCAGCAGAGACAGAAGACTTATTTGACCCGTTGGAGGACTCCCACACACTGAACACCTTCACAAGACGAGATCACCTCTTTGCCCGGCTTGAGTTCTTGCTAGAGAAGGGCGGAGTTACACTCTTCCACCAGGACAGGAGGGGAGACACGCTGCATGAAAGTGGGGTCATCCAGTTAGAATTCTCAGGTACAAAGAATGAATGTTTGGACAGACGGAAACATATTTCAGGGTTATTTAAGTTAAGACTATAATTTCTCACAGTGGTGAAGTGTGTAATTATGCTGGTCTAGTTTTATTGTCATCAACATGATATCTCAGGTGAACTATGGACTGAAGGATGAACTGATTAAAAATTTGTGGATGAAGGTCAAACTCTCTGTGACCTCATATCCATTCAATTCTTGTGACCATTACCTATCAGGAACTCAAAATTATAATTCTAAGTGATTTCTTTAATTTAGAATTTGGTGGTTAAAGGTCACTTGTGCCCTGAGTCACTCCTAATACCACTAAAAGGTTAAAGATTCTGCCATTATCAATTATCACCTGCCATTTTAATTGCATTAAATTTTTTTGGGAATTTGTAAGATGTTATTTATAGGTTGGTATAGAGAAAATGGGATGGAGAGAGAATGACATACAGCCTACTGGCCCAAAGTCAGCTGAAGACTTGCCTGATTAATTTAAATTTTTAATGATAAGGAGATATATTAATAGCATGATGTAATGCTATCAATATATCTCATTATTCAAAACAAACTTGGATTATGCATTTATGAAGGCATGAAGAGAAAAGAGACAGACACTCACCATGCGCAAGCAAAAACACAGTGACCATAAATAAGAATTTACAATTCTACAGAATTAGACTATTAAAATATGAGCAAACTATTGACAAGACGAGAAATGAAATTGACCTGTTAGCCAAGTTTGAACCTTTTTGAAACCTACCATGGATTTAAGGGAAGGGAAGCGATCTAAAGTTGGTAATACTAAATAGCATGCACTCCTTCTACACCAATTAATACACATCTATGTGGACAGGATGATCACGATGGCCTATAATAGCAAGAGGTTTTAACTCCCCGCAGGTCTGCACACTCATTCCACTCGTGGTATGGCTGCATCCTGATCACGGTTTCAGGTTGTCTGGTTGAGAAAATATGCGCAGCTGCTAGCTGGGATTAGCCATATCCCATAGTGAAAAGAACGAAGGAGAACTTTAGGTTAGAGAATCAAGCCTGGTTCTCTAAAACATGAGTGATGTATCTCACCAGACCACCTTCCTTTCCTGGGGCAAGGAAGAGGTGTGCTTACTAGATTGAGGAGAAAGTGTGACCTCAGGTTCTGATAGCAGGAGGAAGTCCCTCCTCTGCTTAGATGCTGTCATGTCTCTCAAGACTGGCGTTGTGTAAAAGTGCTTCTGAGGGTCTCGTAGAGCGTGTGCTTCCATAGTGAGATACCTCACTCATGTTTCAGAGAACCAGGTTAATTGCTTAACTTAAAGTTAGTTGCTAAAGCTTCACATGTATCGTATCATATATTGGATTGAGCTTTTTCCATGTATGTCTTTAAAAAATATTCTCATCTCCAGAAATACATGTGTACTCCACACATCTCTCCATACAGCTTAATTTCCATCCACCACAGTTTTGTGACTTAATTTACTCTGACCACATCTCCACAGGTGTGAAGGTGATTGTGGAGTCTCTCCCTCGCTCAGAGTCCTCCCTGCTGTCTGTTAAACTAGGTTGTTTGTTCCTAAGAGACTTAACCACTCAAGGGACCATCTTCCCTGTCCTGGTGTCTCCCAAAACGGTAAGCAGTGATGGACAGAAGTTGCAGCAAGTTCATTATGTGAAGAAAAGTTTAAAAAATGTGAATTGAAGGTCTTCATTTTCTAATGTATGCTGTGCCTCCTAATGTGTTGACTATGTTACTTGTAGGACAATGTTGTTGTTACCACTTATCAGTCATCAGGCCAGACCAGCAGTTCTTCCTTTGGTAAGACTTCTGTTTTTTTTTGTTTTGTTTTGGTTTTTTTTTTTTAAGAATTGATTTAGCTTATCAGTTTTAATAAAATCAAATAATAGTGTCCGTGATCTTGTAACTTCATCACTACCTTCTTGAAGCTGTTTGGTGTGCACTAACCTGGCTCTATATGGGCCATCATATAATTGAGTATAAATAAACTTTTAAATAGAGATTTTTTTGTCAATATTTCTGCCAGTGACGCTTGTCAGCAAGTTCACTCAACATGAAAGTGCTTCTTTATTTATGGCTGTGCAAAGGCTGATGATTTGACAGAAATGAGTATTGAGGGGGGCAAGCCTAATATTTTCATATGTTATGGTGTAATGACAATGCCTGCCTCATTTCTGCACAGTAAAAAGGTAGCAATAGCCATAATCCCACCAGCATTGACTAAAAAGTTTTTCTTTTAATAAATACCACTTGTGCTTTGTTTTTGTCTTGTCAGGTTGCAGTGCAGAGTGCTCATCCTCACCAGTGTTTGAGATGATTTATGAGCGTAACCCGGCAAGGTGTAAGTTTGAGAGGAGACTGGAAGTGAGCACTAGTCCATTGAACATTGTCTACAACCCACAAGCAATCAAAAAAGTTGCAGAATTCTTCTATAAAGGAAGAGTTCACACCTCAGGCAAGTACTGAAACATGCTTTTATTTATGTGTGTGTGTGTGTGTGTGTGTGTGTGTGTGTGTGTGTGTGTGTGTGTGTGTGTGTGTATATAAAGAATTTTTCAAAGTAAAAGATCAATGAGAAGCACTGCTGATAATGACCATATTATGAAAATCATTGTAATTTAAATAATTATATCTTTGATCACAGGTTTTGGCTATCAGTCAGAGATGGAGCTGAGAGTGGCAGAGGCTGCCAGGAGGCAGTACAACAAGCTGAAGATACAGACCAAGGCAGAGATTCGACAAACAATTGATCAGCTACTCGTGGGAGAGTTTATCGTAAGACAAATTCCCAGGATGCTAACATGTAGTAATTGCTAATTGAATAATTTCTTAATATGTTACATGTGTTTACTGTGTAGGAAAACAGTAAGCGCTGGACCATGAAGCTGGACATCTGTGCACCCCAGGTGATTTTTCCTGATGATTTCCAGTCAGGGGACCCAATGCTTGTTGTTGTTGATCTAGGCAGGATTCTACTCACAAACTCTCAAGGTAAAACAATCATCCATCTATAAAATAAAAGAACATGCCCAAATATCATCATTCCTTTAGCTAATGAACTCTAATTTAATTTTCTTTGAAGATGACAATAAAATCAGCTCAAAAGCTACTCAGCTTGAAGGAAAGGAAGACATGAGTGATGATGAGTACCAGACACCCCTTGCCACCCCCCCAGAGTCTCCACCACCTCAATTAGACAACTTGCCTGTGAAAGAACAACTCAAAAGCCCTGATTTTCCCAGCCTCATATCTCCTGAAGTCACACAGTCCTACAGCAGAAAGCTTTATGAAAAATACTCTTTGTCCTTCAAGGACCTGCAGATAATGGTTGGTCGCTACAAGGACAATTGGAAACACCTTCAAGAGAGTGAGGTAGGACCAACTCACATGGTGGAGAAGTTTAATGTGCTGCTGCAACTTGAGCAGAGACTGCGCTATACATCTGACCCCCAGCTCCCTGGGGCCGTACTGTCAGGAGCTTTACCAGACCTCAAAGTCCATATCAACCTTGAGAAGATGACTGCCCTTAGGAGTTGCTTGGCTAGGCTAACTAGTCCAGCTGTTAGTGAAGGGGAGAAAAGTCAAGAGAGAGGTCCCAATATAAGGTCTCCTGACCCTCTTACCCTTCGCCATGACAAGATATTTCGAAGAGAGGACTCCTGGAAGTTGCAGGGTTCAGCCAAGAACCTCACCCAGAGTGTGATGACTTTAGAGCAACACACAAGGGAAGTCCTAGTGGAATCTCGTCTACTGTTAGCTGAGTTCAACATTAACTACATGCAGCTTGGTGTAGAGAGTGATGGACGCTACATATCTGTTCTCAAGGTATTTGGCACTAATGCTCATTTCGTGAAGCGGCCTTATGATGCTGAAGTTTCTCTGACTGTCCATGGTCTTCTGCTGGTGGACACCTTACAGACTTATGGCTCAGACTTTGACCTCCTTGTGGCCTCTCATAAGCATCTCAGCTTTGACATACCCACAGGTAGCCTCCGAGAGAGCCAGCCTTCATCCCCTGTTTCATCTCCAGATGGCAGGTCTCCTGAACATCAGGGCCACCATAGTGAGTCAACCTTTGGTATGCCTGTGGATAGAATCTCCCCCTTCAGTTCCCTTTTTAAGGACCAAGAAGCCCTGATTAAGCTTGAGTACCAATTTGTGAGCTCAGACTGCCCTTCCATGAATCTTGACAGCTCCCTTCAGGTGACAAGCATGCAAGTCAACAATCTGGACATCATTCTCAACCCAGAGACCATGGTGGAGCTACTCAAGTTCCTTCAGAAGTCTTTCCCCAAAGAAGAAAGCACTTGGACATCGTCAGCCCAACAATATACATCACAGGCTTACAGTGACCAAGAGGAGGGGACATATCAAGCCACTTATGACCAGAACAAAGAGCTGACTGTAGAGATCCACCGCCTCAACCTGCTTCTCCTTCGGACTGTGTCCACTGGCTCTGTCCTAGTTGCTGAGAAGAAAGGGCTGAAGATTGCCACTGCCAGTATCACTGGCACCAAGGTAAATGTGTCAATGGGCAGTCGGTTGGACATAAATGGTTCACTTGGGTCCATGCAGTTGGTGGACCTTACCCAGGAAGGAGGTCGAAGCCAATTTGTGGTCAGCATTGGGAGTGTTGAGGA
The DNA here is from genome assembly GCA_038496675.1 of Rachycentron canadum. Taxonomy (NCBI): domain Eukaryota; kingdom Metazoa; phylum Chordata; class Actinopteri; order Carangiformes; family Rachycentridae; genus Rachycentron; species Rachycentron canadum. The sequence goes on from CM076651.1 coordinate 22,127,084, forward strand.
CAACTCCCTCAGTGGACTAACATTCCTTGCTGATACAGAGGGTTCTCCCTCAGAAGCTTTAAACTTTCGTCTTATGGAAAAAGCTGAAGGAGACTGTTCTTTGCAGCTTCAGATGGCATCCTTGCACTATAATCACTCAGCTAGGTTCTTGAAGGAGCTGAGTCTGTCTGCGAATGAGGTAGAGGACAACTTCCGCTCCATGCTGAAAAGTGCTGCCACCAAAGTGTCAACAGTTCTAGCCACCAAGACAGCAGAATACAGCGGTATGGTGTCGCTCTTTGAGACTCCCTCACGGAGAACTCGAACTCAGAGCCAGAGCTGGGCTTATCCATTTGAAGATGAGGAGGACATATCCACGGAGGAGCCTGAATCCACCTTAGACACCTTCTTGGTGAAGCTCACTCTTAATATCAGCATTGAATCACCAGTTGTGTCCATTCCCCGTAAGCCTGGACACCCTGAGCTATTGGTTGGTCATCTGGGAAGCATAACTATCCACAATTTTGTGACTGGGCAAGACTCTGATGGAGAGAGGTTGCAGGTATTTGTCAAGGATATTCATCTGTATTCACTCAACATGAGTCATCTGCTTTTGAAGAGGCAAGCCAGAGGGGATAGTGCTGGCACCATGTCACCATCTCACAATGGGAGCATCAGTCAGGATGAACCACAGTTCACACGTCATGACTTTTTTGAATCCCTTAGCCGGGGAAAAGGTGAGAATTGGTTACAAATAAGTAACAAACGTTAAGGATAGTTGTCTTCTGAATGGTATATTGTAATCAAAATAATTAATAAATGCCACTTTATTTACAAATTGTAACCAAAGTAATTCCTTTATCAGCCTTCCATATATTGAAAGACACCACCATAAAGTTCACCCTGGAGAAAGTTCCTGTTGATGATGACACCACTCAATTTAACTTCCTCACCACGGAGGAGCCCTGCAGGAGCACAGGGATACTAAGAATTGAGGGAAAATTCATCAATCCTGTACAGGTATAGACTATATCAATACTGAAAATTCTTCAAAATAAATCACCCTCACTGGCGGTCCACTAGCACTATTATCAGTATTTATATTGTGACCAAGCTAAGAAAGAGCCCAGTCCCTGATAAAGTCATTGTGACAAATATGGAGAGGTGGCTAGCGTCAACACAACAGTCATCTCATACTTATCACTCTGTGGCTGTCAATTGTTCTTCTCATCAGAAATACTGTCCCTAATTATTCCCACCTCCCATGTTGCTGTTCTTACCATCACAGTTAAACTATTGTCCGTGAATATCAACACTTCCTTCTCAACGCTTATACGAATTCTACCAAGAAAGAGATACTACTACAATGAAAAGCTAGTGGAATAATTTTTCTATGATCTGTGCAGGAAGTGTTGCGTTTCATTCACATGAACGTAAAATGGTCAAATAATGACATTTGTAAAAGAAAAAAAAATCACAGTTACACATTGAACATGACACAAATGTTTAATAATGCTGTGACATGTATAGTACATTGACATGAATTAATCAAGACAATGTGTAAACATTATGATACACTAGGAAACGTTAGACCTGCCTGTCAGAACAAATTTTACCTCTAGCATTCTTATTACTGAATGAGTTTTGTGATCTTGCAGTTGCAGCATAGCTCCACCTATTGTTAATATGAGCAAAGGTCTAACCAGTCAAAATAAGTGAAAACATTTATTGCTGGGTGTGCAGGACCATTGCATAACAATTTTGATGTGTGTTACTAAGTGTTGATTAATTGTGCCAATATTTGACTCTGGTTGTAGGTGTTCCTGTGCAAGTCTGTGTATGAACAAGTTCTTCAGACACTGGACAATCTGTCCCTCATTGAGGAGCAACGTGTCACACCCAGCCAACCACCCACACCCCCACCACCAACGCCTTCCTCTACCAGACCTCACCGCTTTCCAGATCCCCAGGGAGGGCTGTTTGCAAGGGACCCACCCCATTCCAGCTTCTCCCACTCATCGTTTTCCTCTCCATTGCCTCTACAGTCTCACAAACCTGCCCTTAATTGTCCCACATTCACTCAGCTAAAAATGACCTTACTTGTGGCAGAATTGCAGGTCCAGCTCAGCGCTGACCTGACCCAGGGTTCCCAGGGCTTAGTCAGTCTGCGTTTCCAAGATCTAGAGGGAGACTTTACCAGAGACCACCCTCACTTACTGGCAATCCAACTGGCACTGCGCTCACTGCTAATGGAAGACCTCCTGGAACAGAACCCTGAGTCTAAGTACAAACATTTGATGGTGTCTCACGGAGCTCCCAAGCCCTCTACCTTCAGTCCAAAGGAATACCTTTCTCAAAGCTGTCCATCAGAATCCAATGCCCTGTACCCAGACATGCCTCGATCACTGCCTACTCACATGGAAGAGGCCCAGAATGTCTTCCAGCTCTACCAGAGACATCCCAACACCCCTTCAGCTAGCAGTCGCAAATCCAAGAAGGACATGGATTGTCCCAGCACTCCCCCTCCCTCTCCTACCCATCACACACCTTCCCCTCAGCCACCTCCAAACTTTGATGACTCTTTAGTTCATATCAATGTGCTGCTGGTGGACCAGAACCACCCAGAGTTCAAAACACGCTATGGCAGTGTGGGACGAAGTGTGGATATTGATTTCAACTGCTTGGATGTTTTGATTACACTGCAGACATGGGTGGTCATTCTAGACTTCTTTGGTATCGGCTCCACAGCCAATAATCATGCTGTGAAAGCCCCCTCTATGTCACTTCAGTCTGTGCCAGGACAGTCTCTGTATGACATCAATGAGAAGGAGACAACAGATACCATCAACACTAAAGTGGACCTAAAGGTAGGTTAATGGACCTGGTGCATCTAGTTAGGCTTGGCTATTCAGATAATACAAGTCCAGTTGGTAGGCTGTAGTTACATGTTCTTATACAGTATATACACCAGTCAGCTGTAACATTGACCACCTGCCAAATATTATGTAGGTGCCCCTTTTTCCAACAAAACGGCCCTTTAATTCTTGTAAAATGCGAGGTGAGGCTTCCATGGATCAGACTTGTTTGTCCAGCACATCCCACAAATGCTGGATTGGATGGAGATCTGGGGAATATAGAGGCCAAGTAAACACCTTGAATGCATTGTTGTGCTTCTCAAACCGTTCCTGAACAATTGTTACAGTGTGACAAGGAGCATTATCCTGCTGAAAGGGACCACTGCCATTAGGAAATACTGTTACCATTAAGGGGTGTACTTGGTTTGCAGCAATGTTTAGGTAGGTGGTACATGTCAAAGTACCATTCACATGAATGGCAGGACCCAAAGCACCACACTGCCTCTGTCAGCTTGCCCTTTTCCCATTGTACATCCTGGTGGTGTGTCTTTCCCAGGTAAGGGATGCACATGCAACTGGCCATCCACATGACGAAAAAGAAAATTGATTAGATTCATCAGACCGGGTCACCTTCTTCCATTGCTCCGTGGTCCAGTTTGATTCTCACATGCACATTGTAGGTGCTTTTGGCAGTGGACAGGTCAGAATGAGCACCCTGACCAGTCTGCAGCTATATGCAACAAGCTGCAATGCACTCTGTCTTCTGACACATTTCTATCAGAACCTGCACTTCCTTTTCACCAATTTGAACTACAGTAGTTCTTCTGTTGGATTAGACCACATGGGCAAGCCTTCACTCCCCACACGCATCAATGAGCCTTGGGCATGACCTTATTGCCCGCTTTCCTTTCTTGGACCACTTCTGGTAGGTACAGACCAGTAATATCCCACAAGAGCTACAGTTTTGGAGATGCTCCGACCCAGTTTTCTAGCCATCACAATTTGGCCATTGTCAAAGTTGGTCACATGCATTTGCACACATCAACTTCCAGGACAAAATGTTCACTTGCTGCCTCATATGTCTCACCTATTGGCAAGTGCCATTGTAACAAGATAATTAATGTTATTGACTTTACCTGTCAGTGGCCATAACATTATGGCTGGTGTGCATGTGTGTCTACCACTATAAGGGTGCAATAGTCCCCTGACATTGTGACACCTCATATAGACTGATCCCACCAGTTCCATACAATGTAATGGCTAAGGGAACAAGAAGATGTATGACCAAAATTATTTTCATTGAAACTATTAGAAATTAAAAATGTACCAGCCGTTTTAAACACTTTAACCCAATATGCCCAAACACAACAAGGGCATTTTAACAGCATCCTTGGCTCTGTGCGAGTGTGCCTGGAGCAAGTTTTTTCAGTTTTACCATTTTAACTTAAATAGCACCTCACGTTCACCTGAAGTTCTGAAAATGTGTCTGTGTGTTCTAATTTTTGTTATGTCCTGTTAGTCTGGGTGAAGTTGTAAGAATTAGTTCTGAAGTGACTGCTTCATGACTAAACTTTTCTGTTTTCATTTTAGGTTCATTCTTTGTCTCTTGTACTGAACAAGAAACTCAATGAGCTTGCTAGAGCTAGTGTGTCCAAATTATCTGCACATCTCGAAATGTTAGGTGTGTATGAAAAACAAATTGTTTTCATTTATGTTCACTTTTGTTGACACTTTGATCAGTGACATTATGCCTAAAATTTCAGATGGCAACCTGGAATTACAAGGCAGTTTAGGAAGTTTGTCTCTAAGTGACCTGACGCCACATGGTGATCTCTATCGAGAGCGTTTCACCACACAAGGAGGGGAAGCACTTATTTTCAACATTCATAAGTATATATCTTCAATATTCAGTTACTCTGCACAATATTTAACAACTCTGAAGAATTGTTCTTTTTTAATTACCTTCCTTGGGATCTGTTCAGGTTTGGCCAGCCTGATCCCAACCTAGAGCGGGAATGTGACATCAAGGTGTTTCTGCAGATGGCCTCAGTGCGGTATGTCCACACACAGCGCTTCCAGGCTGAGGTGGTAGCTTTCATCCAACACTTCACCCAGCTACAGGATGTCCTGGGCAGGCAGAGGGCTGCAATGGAGGGCCAGGCTGTGAGTATTGGCTGCTAGGACTCTTTATTTCAGTAGTCACATAAGCAAAATAACTTCACTCCATTTTGCCCTGTAGGAGCTACAGGCTTGAAAATGACAATGCTAGATTCAAATAAAATTGCTAACAGGTCTGACATACAGTGCTAAAGTCTTAAGCCTTAACAAAGTTTTAATGACCATCCATGTTTATTGTTCAGTCTCTTAATTAAGATACAAACAGAAAATACAGGAAATATGTACACTAAAAAAAACACACATTTTTCAGAATAAAATGGTTTCTACAGGTAAAAGTCAGTATTTAGTGTGACCTCCCTTGGCACTAATCACATATTGAACTCATTTGGGGACACTGTCCTGAAGTTTTATGAAGTAATATTCTGCCACATTATACCAGGCTTTTTTCATCAGTTCTTTAGAATTAGGCTGTATTTTATTTCTTCCTCTGTCCAGGTGATTCCCTACTGCCTCTATAATATTCAGGTCTGGCAGTCCATGACTGTCAGTGTTTTATCAGCTGCTTTTCTCTCCAAATCTGATTTCACTGCATTAGCAGTGTGCTTGGGATCTTTATCATGTTGAGAATTAAAAGCATTCCAAATCAGGCTCTTACAAGAAGGAATGGCAAAACCTTACAGTACTTTTCAACATTCATGACCGCATCAATTTGGACAATATCACCAACACCACTGGCAGAAATGCAGCTTCAAACCAAGACAGACCCTCCACCATGTTTCACTGAAGGCTGCAAGCACTCATTCTTCCATCTCTCTCCAACTCTTCTCACATGCAGTCATGTGAAAAAATTAGGACACCCTGTGAAAGCCTGTGTGTGGTTTTTTTTTTTTTTTCATGTTTGGACAACAATAATGATAGAGTCAAGTAATATAACTAAACAATTGAAACTGAAGGAAATTTTCTGTAAAATGTAATTTTAAAAAAAATGCCATTTCTGGTGAGGAATAAATTAGGACAACCCACATTTATTCCCACTTAAAATGACTAAAATCACACACAGGTGTATCACATCAGGTGCACATGATTAGAGCATTGTCACTCAGCATTTTGAAGGAGGCTTGACCTATCTAAACCTCAGACATTTAGTTTGGTGTGCTCCTGACTGTTGAAGTGAGAGTGAGCACCATGGTGAGATCGAAAGAGCTGTCTGAGGCCTTTAGAAAGAAGATTGTAGCATCTTATGAGTCTGGTAAGGGATTTAAAAAGATCTCAAAAGAATGAAAAATAGTCTACAAGAGGAGGACATTAAAAACAACTGCCAACATGAGCAGGTCTGGCCTTCCAAGCAAGTTCACCCCGAGAGCAGACCGCAAGATGCTAAAAGAAGTCTCCAAAAAACCTAAAATGTCACCATGGGACCTACAGCAGGCTCTTGCTACTGTTGATGTGAAAGTGCGTTCCTCTACAATCAGAAAGAGACTGCACAAGTTTAACTTTCATGCAAGGTGTGCCAGGAGGAAACCTTTGCTCTCTAGGAGAAACATGAAGGCCAGACTGAAGTTTGCCAGGGAGAACGTAGACAAAGACCAGGACTTCTGGAATAATGACAGATGAGTCTAAAATTTAATTGTTTGGACACCAGAACAGAGGACATGTTTGGTATAAACCAAATAAAGCATTGCAGGAAAAGAACCTCATACCAACTGTTAAGCATGGAGGTGGAAGTGTCATGGTTTTGGAATGCTTTGTTGCAGCAGGACCTGACCAGCTCACCATCATAGAATCCACCATGAATTCTACCGTGTATCAGAGGGTGCTTGAGGAACATGTGAGACAAAAATTTTAAAAATTAAAGCTGAAGCGGAACTGGACCCTGCAATATGACAATGACCCAAAACATACCAGTAAATCCACCAAGGACGGGCTGAAAAGTCCTGGAATGGCCGAGTCAAAACCCAGATCTTTATTCCACTGAGATGCTGTGGGGTGACTTTTAACGGGCTGTACATGCAAACGATGTCGGAGACTGGCAGATGGCTACAAGAAGCATCTCACTGAAGTTATTTAAGCCAAATGGGGTAACACTAGCTAGGGGGTAGGGTGTACTAACATCCACAATGTCACTCCATAATACTTTTTTCCACTGAGCTTCCTTCCAATTTTTGTGTACTTTAGCATATCTTAGACTTTTCACCCTGTTCACCTTCTGAAAATGTCGTTTCTTGGCTGCTACCCTTCCTCAAAGACCATTCCTGATAATAGCTTCTTCGGACTGTAAATGTCAACTTTACATCCCGATGAAAGTGTCGGATGCTGAGCCAGGTCCTTCCTGGACTTCTTCCGGTCTTCTTCTTCTAATACCGCATACACATTTCCTATATTTTCTGGTTGTATTCTAATAAAGAGTCTGAGAAATAATTATATATTCTCATTGTAGCATTGCTAAAACAACAAATCTAATGGTGGCCTAAGACTTTTACACAGTACTGAATATAATCCAGTACAATTTTTGATGTCAGAAATATTTTTCTGCTGATTCCTGATTCAAGTTAAATTTTCTCCTACTCATTCCTCTATTCTATCAATTTCACTTTCTTTATCTGTCCGTTTCCCTTTGTCTTCCTCCTCTTTGGTCCCTCCTCTCTTTGTGCAGGTGCGGTATCATCCCCAGCGGGCATCCAGGGTTTTGCTGGATATTGAAGCCGGGGCTCCAGTTATTCTCATCCCTGAGAGCTCGCGATCACCAAGGGTCATCGTGGCTAACCTCGGCCAGCTGAAGGTGCAGAATTGCTTTCGTTCTGCTGGGGTACATGGAACTTTTTCCCTCAGAGACAAGGTAGAGAAACTCACCATGGCACATGTCTTTTTCCCTTCTCTGGTGAGTCATTCTGCTTGTTCATCCACCCGTTGTCCTTTCTCCTCCTCTTCTTTTGTCTAATTATTCAATTAATTACCCATGTTATAAAAATTAAGAATAACCCCATGTTGCTTGTTTTTTTTTTGTTTTTTTTTACTGCTAACGTACAAGCCAGGCTCAGTGTTATTTTAGCAGCTTCCTATCTGAATCTGATGGTGAATGCTTCGTGAATATAGTATATGAATAGTTTACTGAAGATTGCAAAACCATGTAAAACCCGGCCTCATTCTTATATACATATGAAGAAAGTCCAGGCTTGTGCCTCTTATCAGCAATCAAATCACATTAACTAAGTCGCATGTGAAGAAAAGAGCCCTGTTCATCAGATTAGTGAATTTTGGAGGCAGAAAACTAGTTTTTAATGGTCTTTAAAATTGTTTTTTGTGAAGAATTATATACTATATGCAAATTCATACAAGGATTCATCCCATTACAAGGTACAATAGCATGGTTTTGCTTTACGTCTTCCAGATGCAGAAACTATCACTTGACCACACCAAAGATAGCTGACAATACATATTTCACTATTGACTGCACTTCAGGGCAATTTCAGATTCATAACTCCTCTAATTCAGAACCACTGACTGAGCAGCCTCTGTTTTGCAGTTTGTCTGTTTGCAGTCAGTTATGTGACTGAACTTTCTGTTAAAACTACTGTAGCATGTATTTAAGGGAATACACCAAATTTGAAAGGCCCATGATCTTGTTTGGGTTGTTTCACTTGAACACCCCCAATGTGTTCCAATAAATGGTTTCATAAGCCAAAGCTTTCAGAAAGACAGTCTTTTAGTTGTAGTAGTTTAATTGAGATCTCTAGATACTTATGCCCATATATTTAGATATACTATACATACCATATATCATACCTTATACTATGCTAAAAGAGTGAAGAAAATGTTTCCAAGGGAGTAAGTGGGGATGAGTTTAATCATATTTTGGGGGGGGGACGACTGAATCTCACTCTTATCAAAACACTAGGAACATGTCTGTCATAGTCACAACCACATGACCCTGCCCTTCCATGTCATGATACAGTTTTAGCACTGTCTTCACCTATAAATAAGTTGAAAATGCTCTTAGGTGGGGGACATCTTTACAACAGTAAATTATCATTATAATAATAACCATTGAAACTGAATCATTAGTATTTGTCAAAGCGTCATTAAACTCCCTTGGTAAATTATTTTGTGCTTTGGCCTCTTCAAAAAGGAAGGTGTGTAGTGTGACTGTATATATTGAAATTGATATTCAACTGTCTCTTTTCTTTCTTTATTTTTTTTTTTTTTTTTTTAAAGGAATGTGTCCAGGGTGCAGCAAGAAGCCATAGTGAGCAGGAGAAGCCAAGAACCCCCCCCTCCAGCTGCTGCTCCTCCAGAGGTTTTACCTTTGGTAGGCCCCAGATCCCAGATATGGGGAGGGCCTCTGAAGAAGATGGCCCTCACAGCTTAGGTTAGTATCAAAAGATGAAAGAAAGCCATACACAGTATCTTCCAGTACTGTATCTTTGAGGTAGAGCTGTGATAATGATGATGAGTAATAACAAGAGGCTTTAAAGTTTCCTTTGAACTTACTATGTAGTTAAATTATGTTAATTTTTCAGCACTGAGTATTGCCATAAGAGATTCACTTAATAAAATAAACCCAAGACCAAATGTGGTTTCAGCTGATGTTTTCTAGAAAAGCCTAACCTTTGTTGTGGATTGTTGTCCACCTGTCACTTGGGCAGTCTATGGAAAAAGTAATCTTAAACACAGCTGCAACCTGGTGTGGTTCCCCATTAGAGGACCATGTGTGCCTGTTGGACTGCATTGCACTGGACCTGCAAGAGATGGATATCTTTGCTGCTGAGCGTCTGCCCTGTCAGCCCTGGGAAAGTAGCAGTAAACCTCCTGAAACATCAGACCTCATCTTTCCTTCATACTCTGTGCGTCGCACTGGAGACAACCTCTTGAAAGAATGCTGCCGCCTCAATCTTAAAGTGGAACGCAACCTGGACAAGTAGGCCCACTTTTTATTATTTTAAAGTTATAAGTTCTGATCATTTTACAATTAAATCACATTGAGGCCTATGGTTCAGGCTTCACTTTGTGTCTAAAGAAAATACATATTAGAAACATATGTTCACTTTACATTCTATAACATGGACCATATCTAGCTCTCAAATGGCAACAATATTTCCATCCAAGCATAAAGCAGGCCACTTCACTTTTTAACTCTTGTCAGTATTGATAATGTTTATATATTGTTAGATTGTTATTACTGTTCGTATGGTTCTAAAGGGTTGTACTCAGTTTCTTAAGACTTCTTGGGAGTGTTCTGGGTGTAATGTGCAATAAACCAATCAGTCTCATCTACCCTTCCTTTTAAAATCTTTCACCTTGGATAGCTATCATAATGGTGCAGTGTTTCACACAGAATTAGATTCTGTTTGTGGTCAGTTGGTCACGTATTGTGACTCACCAGTAAGTCCAGTCCTGATACACGCACAGCAGCTCTGTGTGTCTTGAGGGGAAAGAGCATCTCAGCTGCACACTGCTCTACAAAGAAGAAACAACACAAATCACAACATGATCACAACAGCATATGTCATTGCCTGGACATCCAAGATGCATGTTAACACCATCACTTTCCACTGTCTCAATATAGAAATATGCCAATGGTGCAGCTAATGACACCTCATTTTAAGACTATGGGTGCAAAGATTGATAGAAGTGTATTTGCTATTTAAACAATGGGGTGTGGGACAAGAACATAACGATTATGTTAGCCAGAAAATAGCAAAGACACTTCCAGTGTGGTTTGTGCCGGGTGTAAGGTAAGGCCCTATATGTTTGTTGTCCCTTTAATTTGTTGTCCATCTGTATACAATAACAGAGACATACCAGTGAAGTTCACTTTCATACCACATATCCAGTATTTACTGACATTATATTGATCTTTGGCTTGTCACTTGTTTTTAGCACCATTAACTTGGCACAGAGTATTTCCTTATTCTTACAGTTGAGACTTATTCAGACAATTGTTTTTGTTCATTGACGTATCAGGGAGCTGAGCCATGCAGTACCTGACATGGCCATCCATGGCAGCCTGTCATCAGTACACTGCTGTCTGAATCTGGACCACTACCAGTTGATCAGAGCACTGCTGGAGAACAACCTGGGAGAACCTGTTGAAGAATTCCTGCGACCCTTCAACCTGCAGGACCCCAGCACCTATGTTAGAAAGCATTCAACCACTGCTATAATATTCTATGAATATGGCCTAGGCATTAGATATTATCAAAGTTTTGTAAAAAATTAAGCTTTAAAAAGGCCCCCATACAGTTTAGAGTATAATTTTCCTGTGTCTATTTTAATGATCTGTTTTTTTTATAAAATAATTGTCATTGCATGTCAATTCTTGTGGAGTTATAGATGTAACTATGGTTATATGCATTCTGAATGACCACTAAAGATGGTATGTGATACCTGGATGTGCATGACCTGAGTAACGCAAGTAACCAGATTAAGGGGCCTGTCACCCAGCACTTGTCTCCTATAGTATCTTCTCATTAAGAATCTGAGTGACAGTGAACACTGGTGGACCAACATGCTTTGCAGATGCAACAGTGGGAGAAAGATATTCTCACTGGACAGCTGTGAGATCAGCATGTTTCAAGAAATTAAGCTTATGCTCCTGGCCTGCAGTGGAGACAGTGCTGCTGCAACCCTTATGAACTAGTATAGCTGTCTTCCAAGCCACCTGGTCATGAAGGCTAATGCCTGGAGCATTTGGAGAATCTGCAACAGAGCTAGGAGAAGGTGGAACTTGCTGGCAATATGCAAAGATGTTTGATCGTAACAAAGTAGAGCTGCTGGGGACATAAAGATAATGTTGACCTGGAAAAGTTACTTTTTTTTTTTTCTTTTTTTTTTTTTACAATTTTATCTTAGTTGTAGTCTCTGAAGGACTTTGAAATATATGAGGCTACTGGTAACGATGGAAAGCAATGATACAAGCTAATGCTAATAGAGGATTCACCTGTGTGGCAAAAAGATGACTGCTGGGTGACTTTTTTGTCACTCAGGTCATGCATGCCTGCATTGCATATCTGAGTATTATGTATTACATACTGTCTCTTGTTGTCTAGAATTTATAGTTTTGGATACTGATGATGTATCTCTCTTCAGACGGTGTTAAGTGGAGATGTCTACACAAACTTGTCATTCCTGGTGGACATGATGAATGTCAGTCTGGAACTCTTGGACAGCCCCAAACCCACTGAACATAAACACTCATTAGCAAGGTGAGTATCTTAATACTGAGAAGTATTACCAAGTCAGTGTCTCATTGCCCTTTCTGTTTGAAAATATCAGATTTATTTACTCTAACCACATTGAATCTGGTGGGTGCACTCAGAAATTTGCTCTGGTTCACCTGAAACCACACTCAGTGATGCCATAATATACTGAAACACTATGACCTTGCTACATCTCTGCAGTAAGCTCAGTAGTTAAGTCACTTGAGGTCAGCAGAGACAAGATTTTACCTGATGAGTTGATATTTATGGCTTCCAGGGCAGGAAGCATTATGGTTTTAGGTTGTCTGTCTGTCCATCTGTTGGTACTTAGAAATAATTATGTGATTAAATTTTGGTCAATGCAACCTCAAAAAACATGTTTTTTGACCATAACTCAGGAAATGGTACAGTATACCAGTTTTTTATCCAAATGATCAAAGGTCAACCTCCCTCTCACCTGTGGGCATTATTCAACACTAACTCAGGAAGTGGACATTATGACCATATTTCCTGCAATTTAGCTGGTTGGTTGAGGCACACAACCATGAGCTGAGCTTGAGCTTTTTTAAAGAACACAATCACTTATTACACATTTTTTGACTAGAATGTGGTCAAAAATTGAACAGTGCATTTCTCCATGGAATTTCTTATAGTTACACTTGCACAAATAAACTAGTCACAACTTCAGAGTAACCAGCTGATTTGGGAAGATTAACACCCCTCAGATCCTAGCTAGTCCATCAAAAACCATTTTGGAACCACGTTGTGTGGTTTAATCTGCAAGTGTTGTTATAATTGAGAGTTTTGACTTATCTACAGCTAAGTTAAAAAAGGATGCTAATTTAATATTATGTTTGTGTTTCTCTTGCAAAGGTTTGACTTTATGAAATCCAAGCTCCTCTTTGAAAGTTTCTCTAATGGATCCAAGTCTGTAAACCTGGTGTCTCACTCCCTGCTGGCATATGACACTCGGTACACCAGGCTGAATAAACATACTGGTAGAACTGATGGGGCAAAACACAATGTCTTTGACTGCATCCTTCAGCCCTCGAAAACAGGCACTAACCGGGCATCATTACAGCTGGAACTGCATTATAGGTATCACTGGAGAATTTTCAACCCCATGGAACTTTTCCAATCATACATTCATGTATAGGTCTTAAGTAGTGTAAGATAGCAGAGTTAGTCACATAAGCTGTGGTCCACTTCCCTGCAGGTCCACACGTGACTCCTCCTGCTTCACTGTGGTCCTCAACAACCTTAGAGTCTTTCTCATCTTTGACTGGCTCCAGCTGGTGAGAGACTTTCTGCGGACACCAGGGGAGAAGGTGACAAGCGGTGCTGAGCATCATCAGCATTGGCCTAGTAACAACATTACTGATTCGGGGACAACCAACATCACCACCACTGGGGCCGTCATGCCAAAGACAGTTAAGAGTGGTGTGGTCACAAAGAGGTCGACAGTGCTGGTCACCCAGGACCGCTGTCTGGAGGTCAAGATCAATGTCACAGGTGTTTTGACCTTTTTCTGTAACTAAATATTTTAAACGTTTCAACCTGGAAATGTGGAAGATAAACCAATTACTGTAACAATTAGAAGTGATTAAGAGTTATTAATGATATATCCTGGAGTTGTTGGCAGATCACCACAATTAATACCTGTTCTTTATATGAACTTATAAATGTTGAGCCTTAAATTACCTGTCCCATGTATTTTACTGACTTGTCATCTGGTCCTCAGGCACAGAATTTGTGGTTGTGGAGGACTCGTCCTCTCTGGATACCAATGCCATCATTCTAAAAGGCACCACAGTCCTCACCTACAAACCCCGTCTGTTAGATAGACCCTTTTCAGGCAGCCTTGCAGGAATAGAGGTAAAATGATATCCCACACAGTCTTAGTACTAGTTTGCCTAAACATTTCTACCAAGACCACTACTTGAACCAGTGCTACTATTCACCAGGATTCTTTTAATCTCATTACAAAATAATCTTAGTCTCAGTTTCTCCAATTTGCAGTATCCAGTAAAGCTCAGTGCACAGTGGTACTTATATAATATGGAAGCACAACTAACTACTACCAATATCAGTAATAATTTTATCAGCTTTGATTAAGAGGTATCTTGCCACCTCCAGGTGTTCTCGTGCAGGCTTGGCAGTGAGCAGGAGACGGCACTTTCCATTATCGACCCTGTCAATGTCCAGGTGGAGCTATGTGGGAGTCCCACATACCAAAGTAGCTCAGGTCTACTAGATGCATTCAATGTGGAGGACATCCCACCACTGCTGGAGGTAAGGAGTTGGCAATCAAGCAAAATAAGATATGCAACATGTACCTGTTTTATTTTACGCAGTGGTTAACACTGTCACCTTACAGCACAAAGATTCTTCCTGTCTTAGCCGGATATAGTGGATATAGTTAACTGGTCAAGAATGTTAATGTAAAGTAGCTCAAGTGGAGTCATTGGACAAACTGAAGAATAGCCGAAACTGTTTTAAACAAGTCAATAACAAATGAATCAGAGGAGCTTGAGTGCCTTAGAGTATTTTTGCAACTTTATTCATTATCATCACAACTGCATTTGAAGTCTTTCTGTAAGAGAACAGACAGATGACATGATCTACCTTCACTGCCTACTCACGGGAGGCTTATTCTTCTGCTCATGACTGGGTTTGATGTCAAGATAAAATATTATAGTATATAGTATAGTATTGTATCAGTTGATTTCATCAGCTATTGATGAACACTGTTCCTTTGATCCACTTTAACTATGAGACACTGCATTTAGCATTTGCTGTATTAGTAGGTAGTAGAAAATAAATTCCTTGATTTAACTCAGTCATTGTCTTGTAAATTATATTAATATACCTATAAAGGATTGCTCCTCCTGGGAAGTAGGTGCAGCACTGTTTCTCTATGCTCTGCATTGGGAAAAATTGAAGAAAGACACATGCCCTTATTGCCTTCAAATGTCTCATAATTTTACTGGGCAATGTTCTGCCTATGTGAAACCATATTTGGTTTCCTTATATCCAAATGGTTCAATCAACAGTTTGGATCTCATGTGACATAGCAAAATTGCTAATGAACTGACTGTTGTCCATGCGATTCTCTGGAAGGTTCAGTTTCCTGCTCTGGACATCCGTCTGTCATACAATGACATTCAGCTCTTCTTGGCCATCGCAAAATCTATCCCAACTTCCAGCATTCCAGTGCCATCTGATTGCGACACCTCCACCACACCCAGCACTGAGCCCACTGCTACACACAAAGACAGCTTCAAACAAAAGACTGAGGCTGTCATAGGTAGGTAAAGCCATTTTGTTCTTATGTTTTTATTTTCAATTTAATCAAATTTTAGCCACTTGTTAGTTTCATTTTTTTCTTTATCTAACAAACACACACACACACACACACACACAAATACACACACAGTGTCTTTGTGGCTACTGCTCTGTATTACAAGAGACTAACTACTACTGTTGTGATAAAAGTTATTGATGTGGTTGTTCTTCTTTCTTCACAGAGGGTCAGTTGACCCGTTTACAAGGCCTTGGCTTCAGAAAGGAGGACTGCAAAAGAGCCCTGATCCACTGCAAAGGTGAGATAGACTTTTTACCATGTTCTCCACACATGCCTGCAATAGGCAGGCTATAGCACTCACGGTCTTGAAAGTCTGTGTAAAGACAGAATAATGTGCCCCTCAGGTCAGCTGGACCAGGCAGCCACATGGCTACTAGAGAATGCTGAGAACATGGCAGACCATCCAAGAGCCAGGGGTGACTGTGGCTCCAGCAGCCACTCAGCTTCTCTGTCTGGGGTGGAGGTGAGAGCTGAAAGCGTTTGTATCTGTTTCATCGATGACTGTCTGGACTGTGACATACCACTGGCTGAGTTAACCTTCTCTAGTAAGTTTATTTTACTGCATCATCAAATATATGAAAATAATGACATTCAGAAAATGAAACATTCAGCCGCTGAGGTGTCGCATACTGACACACATATTTAATAATCTTAGCAAATATTGCTTTTGAATTAAAATTATTTTTCAAAGTTCTTTTTATTTTTTTATTGTTGCTCATTTGATTATTTAAACTTGGAGAAGGCATAACATGTAATGATTGTGTCCCAGTCTGATTCTTATACACAGCTGTAATATCCTTTTCTCTCTTTATCTCTCTCTCTCCCTGTTACCACTGGTCACTGTGAAATAAAGGCACATTAAGAAAAAACACAAGCAAATCAAACTGTAATAACTTTTTGTATGTCAGTGGAATAAGATATTAAGGACGCTAAATAAATAAATGGATAAATATTTGAATAATGAATGAACATCTCAGCCTGATTGTGATCTGCAGACTTTTTGTTATTGCAGGGCTTTATGTGCTGCAACGCATTGGTTCCACCCAGGAAGGAAACGCCAGCTTCATCTTGTCCGGAGACTACTACAACAGAGAGCTGTCAGGTAATAAGAGTTACAACATTTATTTAATGTTTTATTATAATAATAAATATAAAATTGCTTAGCTTGTAGTGTATCTATTTATCTATGTATCTATCCACCCATCCATCTATCCATTCATCCATTTTCTTCCACTTATCCAGTGTCAGGTCGCAGTGGCAGAGAATGCAGACACAACTCTCACTTTGATTATACAGGGGCTCAATATTCTGTAGCAATAGCCTCAGCAGTGGTACACCATTCTCACGCAGAGCCCCCCCAGGGGACATGGTCATACGCCTTCTGCAATGTACATGTAGACTGGTTGATCAAACTCCCATGATCCCCTGAGTACTCTTAAAACGGTAAAGAACAGGTCCGCTGTTGCACAGCCAGGGAGGAATCCATATTTCTCCAGGGAGCAATCGCACCTTTCCAGCACCCTAGAGTAAACTTTCCTGGGTAGGCTGCGCCGTGTAATACCCCAATAATTGTAGCACATCCTCTGGTCCCGTTTTTTTAAAATGGGAACCTGCACCACTGGTACTGTCCACAACCTCCACGCAACATTGAAGAGGCCTACTTCTTTTGCTTCATGGCCTCCCCTTACCACTGATGTCCACTAGCAAGTTCTTAGGCTGCCACATTGACAGGCACTGCTAACCTTGAGGCTACAGCTACCAACTTCTGCTTCCACAATGGAGGCTTTGAACATGATCCATTCAGACTCCATGTCCCCAACCTCCACCAAGATGCACAAGAAATTCTTCCTCCCAGACAGGGGCCTCTACTGGACATTCCCAGTTCATTCTCACTACTCATTTGGGTTTACCAGGTCTATCCAGCTGTCTTCCTCGCCATCCGAACCACTTTACTACCAATATGCACCTCTCTTCGCCTGAGTGTCCAAGTGTCAAATCAGATGATGCAACCATAAAGTGCGTAATGGATTTTTGACCTAAGGTGCTTTGGTACCAAGTACATTTGTGAGCCAACTTATGCTCGAACATGGTGGTCGTTATGGCCAAACTGTGATGAGCACAGAAGTCTAATAACAAAGTGCCACTCGGGAATATGTCAGGGAGGCCGGTCCTCCCAATCACACCCTTCCAGGGCTCTCCATCATTTCCCACATGGACAATGAAGTTCCCCAGCAGAACTACAGAGTCCCCCAGCAGAGCCTCTTTCAGGACACCACCAATCAGGCACCACGGGTCAAGGCCCAGCCACTAGATGCTCGCTGGTGAGCTCGCCTTCCAAGTCTGGCTGCAGGATTGGGCCCCAGCTTCTTCACTGGGGTTTTATGAATTTCTCTTATTCTGGCCCCTCCCCTGGGACCAATTTGTTTTGGGAGACCCTAGCAATGGCTATTGCCCCGACAACCCAGCTTCCAGGGTCACAGGGGCACACAAACTCCTCCACCACGCTAAGGTTGCAATTCTTAGAGGGGCTCATAGTTTATCCATCGGTGTATTAACTGCACAAGAATTATATTGTGGAGATTTGTGTGTCAGTGACTGATTAAACAGTAAGGACATTACATAAAGTCAGAACACAGATAGAGGGTGCTAATCATAAGGAGCACTGGTAGCTGATTTCTTGGGATGTTCACTAATATGAATTAGAATAGAATCTCCCATGCATTAATGGAAGTTGGTGCAATGTCCCTGAAGGTTTTTATAACTAACTGTGTGTGTGTGTGTGTGTGTGTGTGCGCGTGCGTGCGTGTGTGCAGGCTGGGAACCCTTCATTGAGCCTTGGCCCTGCTTCCTATCCTGGCAGCAGCAGGCCGCTGGGCGGCTCCATCCTCCACGCCTCAAGATGGGGATACGAGCCAAGCAGAGACTGGATGTCAACATTACCTCTGTCCTGTTGGGTGAGTACAAGCTCGAACGTGGCTCTTTGCTATTAAACAAACTTGTATGGGTTAAACAGATGATTGAACAGAGTTTTGTCTGTCTTGTGAGTTCAACAGTGCTTGCACAGTGCTTTGTGTTCTACTCATCAGTACTTGTCCAATATGTTGAATCTGTCATAATCTGATCCTGCCAGAACAATACAACACTACCAAGAGCTCCTGGATAGCTGACTACTGTAATGAGGAGGAACAGAGCCCCCTATTTTCACCCCCCATACCCTGGATGGGCTCCTCAGTTGACCCACCAAGCCTTGGACAGAGTGAGTGTCAGCCACACACACTGCTGCAAGTAATTGCAATGAAGGGCAGTGAAGAATTTATTCACAAAAATAATGAGAACCAGATATGGATCCTAGATAAAACAAAAAAGCAAAATGAATGAATACAGAACAATCAGGCAACTGTATGTAAGTTTATATGTCTTATACTTTCTGCTGGTATATTCTATATTTACTTTATATTCTTATTTTCTTTATTGTTGAAAATACTGGCACAAGTTAGAATTAAGCATGAGAACACAAACTGCATGACATGCCCAGTATGATGTGACCTATCAACTGCCACTGTTGCTAGTATACATTCTAAGATGGATAACAATTCTTGATCAAAATCAATGTGCAGAGCAAAAGCATCAATGGATGTGTCCCACTAACAAGTATTGTGTGTGTTCTCAAGCCGGGTGTTCAGAGAATTGCCAAACCCCAATCTTCCCTAAGTTACAACTATTAACAAACACAATCTATTTTAACTAACAACACACAAATCTTTGTTTTGACATTGTCCATGTTGAAAGCATCAATCAAACATTCACAGTGTAGCTGGAAATAGTGTGTGAAGCCCTTGACTAACAGAAGCACTGAGGGTGTGGGTTAACACCTGATGTAGATGATGTAGTGGCTACTCTTCCACCAGCTAAGATTACTCCAGGATGCTCAAAAGAAAAGACAATGACAAAAGAAAATAACAATGACCCTTAGAGTAAGATCCAAAAGATAAAAGATATAATTGCATCTCTGTCCCATGCAACTATGTGCCACCCAAAACATAATTTATTACTTGTTTGTGTGTTATTAGCTTAAGCATGTTGTGTTTGTCTGTACTTGTGACTCAAATGAATCAGATTACAGTTTATAACCAATCAATGCAGAAAACCAAGTCATTCCAAAGGGTTCAGATTTTCTTGATCATCCTCTTCCTCTGAGCCATAGAGCTCCACTGTTGTTCATCATCATTAGACACACTGTAATTTATTTTGACTCAGGCCAACAGAACAACAATAGCCCCCAATAACAGTTTGATGGATTTTTTAGTTACTGTGCCTTTTGGAAGTGTATTTGTTCAGCATGTCTTCAGAAGAGAGGTCAGATTGTATTAAAAACACATTGTTAGTTGGTTGTTTATGTTTTCATGGAACTAGTTGATAACAAGAAAAAAAGTTGCTGGTTTAAGATTGGTAGGGCTTTAGTTTGGTGCTGTGGCTATATGCATTAATCTGTGGAGAACTCTGAATTATGGGTTGTTATGAAGAAGTTTGAGCTGCTTTGCTCCAAGGCTTTATAATGTTTGGTTTATTTTTCATGTTAACTAAGGGGTGCTAAAAAATTATAAAATACATTAACCACAAAAGCTGCAACTCATTTACCAATTTCTTAGGATTCCTGGGTAGAAAATTAAATGAATGGACTTGTGATATTTTAGTTCCAATGCTGAACATAAGTAAATAGAGGGGAGATAAAGTGAAGCATGAATTGCACTACTCACAGAGGTATAGATCTGCATCTGCTGCTGATTGCTAATGCAGACTACTGAATGAGGATGCTGAAGCTCTAATCCTCTTGTGTGTTTCCTGTGTGCATGTGTGCATGTATCTCTGTTGTGTCGTAACTGTCTCTCTCTGCTGTCAGGTGCTCCTCTTGCTCATCTTAGAACTAGGAGCACAGCCAGCTTGACCTGCCTCGAGCAGCAGATTCACTCCAGAGGTACAGTTCAGAGTTTAGTCACCCAGTCACTCAGTACACTGAGTATCAACCCTCATTCAGTCATAGAATGGTCAAACAAAACAGGGTCAAAAGGCTAAAATGTTTCCTGCCAACAAATGATGTATAAATCACAATTAATATGAGTATTAGAAGGTTTGTAGCTATAATGACTGTATATGTATTTAGTGTGACCTCCCCTTACACTTGAGCAATAGCAGGAACCTGGCTTTCTTAAACCTAAATGGAATAGAACCCTAATTAATGTCATTGTTAACACCTGTGTTTGTCCAACTATTTCATGTCAAGATGATGCTGTGAAAAAGACATGCTTGAGCATTACATATATATGTTGTATGAGTTTGCAAATATGTACAAGACCAACCTTCAATCACATCATTCCATCCAAAATGCCAAAGATCACAGAATTTGACAGACATAAAATCATATTTTCCATCAGCAAGGCCACTCTAAAAACGAAATCAGCAAACAAACTGGATACTTAAGATGTGGTATGTAAGCTGTTACACAGAAATTTGAAGAATCAAGACAAAAAAGAAAGGCCAAGAAAAGTTTCAAAATCTGAAGAGAAGTTTCTCAGAGTTTCTTCTTTAAGAGACTGAAAGAAGTCCAGCAGGGACCTGGCTCAGCTTCTGGCAGCTTTAACGGGATGCCAAGTTGACCATTCTACAGTCTGAAGAAACTGATCAAGAATGGTCTTTGTGGGAGGGTAGCAACCAAACCACTTTTTCAGAAGGGGAACAGGGTGAAAGGCTAAGACATGCTCAAACTCACATGGAGAGTAGGCAAAGAGTATAATGGAGTGACAAACCCAAGTTTGAAAATTTTGGGTCCAATCATCAACAATATGTGAGAAGAAGAGTTGGAGAGAGATGGAAGAATGAGTGCTTGCAGCCTTAAGTGAAATATGGTGGAGTGTCTGTCCTGGTTTGCGGCTGCATTTCTGCCGATGCTGTTGGAGATTGTCCGAATTTATGGGATCATGAATGTGGAAAAATATAGACAGGTTTTAATTCATCATGCCATTCCTTCTGAAAAATGCCTGATTATGAATGGTTTTATTTCTCAGCATAATAACAATTCCAAGCACACTGCTAATGTATTGAAATCCTATTTGGAGAGTAAAACTGCTGATAAAACACTGACTATCATGGTAATATAAAAAAAGCCTAAATCTAAAGAAGAACTCTGGGAAGTACTGAAAGAAGCCTGGTATTTTACACATACCAGAAGATTACTTCAGAAAACAGTGTCCCCAAAAGAGTTCAAGATGTGCCTAGTGCCAAGGGAGGTCACACTAAATACTGACTTTTGCCTGTAGAAGCCATTTTTTCTGAAAATTGTTTTAAATTTAAAAAGTGGTTTATGTTTGTATCTTAATAAAAAGACTTGCACAATACTGTGTGTGTGTAGTTGTTAATCTCTAATAAGTAACAAGCAGAAAATACAGAATATATGTACACAAAATTAAAAAAAAACAAACAAAACAAAATGGCATCTACAGGCAGACCAGTGACCTCCCTTGGCACTAACTCTGTTGGGGATACTGTCCTGATGTTTTCTGAAGTAATCTTCTGGTATATTATACCAGGCTTCTTTCAGCACTTCTCAGAGTTCTTCTTTAGATTTAGGCTGTCAAACTTCTGTGATAACTGATTTTGTGCACCCACCAGGAATAAAATGTGCTGTATAGATACATTTGTACTTGCATTTGCTAAAAATAAACTAAAAGGCCTGAAGCATAGAGAGAGCATAGTAAATTGGCCAAGTTTGTTGCTGACATTTGTTTAATGTCACCAGTTTGCATATTTTCTTACCAGTGAGATTAACTCGCATTGTGGAGTATGAATAGGCTACAAGTTTTCTTTTTTTTTTTTTAAAAACAGTAACTGTATGTGATGTACAAAAATGCTGTAAAATGCAATATGATCATTTCACTCACTTTTCACTTTTAGTGACCTTTTGCATTCACTTATGTTTTTAGTTTATATTTAATGACACATATTGATCAGCCAGTCATGTGACAGTAGTGCATAAACTTCTGCAGATACGAAGTATCGCTCTTACTCGGAAAGGAGCCAACAAGAAAAAATATCTAGTGAGCAGCAGCTTTGTGTTGATGAAAGAGGTCAGAGGAGAATGGACAGACTGGTTCGACCCCTCTGTCACCAATAACAGAAACCTGCGGCTGCAGTGGATACAGCACACCAACACTGGATTAGTGAAGACCTGCTTTGATAGAAGTGGATTTCTGCAGAGGTAGCAGATACAGTAGTAGGGTAAAATTTTCACATTAACAGCAATGCCACTGTCTGAGCACTGTACCATGTTCATCTCTTTAAGGCCACAGTTCACCATCTTCTAATGGCTACTTCCTATAGGATAATGCTCCATGTCACAAAGTCACATGTCATCTCAAACTAGTTTAGAGGTAGAACAGGAGATTGGCAGCATGAATGATGTGCAGCTGATATCTGCTAAAATGACGTGATGCAGGAAAGTGAGTGTGTTTTATGTGTAGAACATGAGAAATTAACAATAGGCCAAGACAATTATAACTCGTTACACTAATATTAATAATATACTTTATACTATTCTAATTAGAAATGTACCATGAAATCATTTTAAAGGATTTGTTTTGCAACTTTTACCAGCCTATGATGAATGAAATGCACGACTATAGAGAACTGAATGATGTTGGTATGAAAGAATGTAAAAAGGCCAAGCACACTCATAATCTGATTTGATTTTCATTTCTGCTTCCAGCAGATGTCAAGCTGTCCAAGCGGAGGCAGCCATTCGTGCCATATGCTCTGTGTAACCACACAGGATGTACCATGTGGTTTGCCACTCTGACTACAACTCCCACAAGGTAGGTATAAGCTATAAACTGCAAATGAAATTGGATGTTACTAATAGGCTAGTATATCTATGATGATGAGTCCTTAGGATGGTATTGTTAGCTGGTTTGTGTCGTTCACCAACAGTAAGGTATGTTGACAGCTCCTTACAGTTTAGATTCTTCAAAGTAGCCACCTTTTGTTTTGATGACAGCTTTGCACACACTTTGCATTCTCTCAACCAAGTCCATGAGGTCGTCAACTGGAAAAGGTTTTCGAAGTGTTGAAGGAGTTCTCATATGTGTTGAGCACTTGTCGGTTGCTCTTCTTTCACTTTGCAGTCCAACTCATCCCAAGTCATTTCATTTAGGTTTAGATCATATGATTGTGGAGCCCACGTCATGTGAAGCTGAACTCTTTCACTCTTCTTCTTGGTTAAATTGGCCTTACAGAGTGTGGAGGTGTGTTTTGAACCACAAATGTAGATACCATCCATTCACATTCTATGTATCTTGCAAGGACACAGGACCAAAAATCTCAAAATTGGACTCATCAGACCAAAGTACTGATTTTCTTCTGTATCTTTGCCCAAGAAATGCCCTCTACACTTAAAGATACAATTTGTTGCAGTTTTCTGGATTGTCTGAGCTTAATTTCTTAAAGTAATGATGGATGTCATTTCTCTTTACTTAGTTGAGCAGTTATTGACATGATATGGATTAGCACAGTTGTCCCATTTGGTCTATTTACTGTATACAAATGCCACAACAACACAACACAGCTGGGGGTCTCAAACACATTATACTTTGAAGAATCTAAAATATGCAACATATTTTATTTTTTTTAGCACTTTTTTGTTGACTACATAATTGCATGTGTGTTATTTAGTTATTTCATATTTCTGATGTCTTGGATTCGACAATGTAAAAAATTAAGACTGGTGCTGTATCGCTAGATGTAATATAATAAGTATGTAAAATAGTAATGCTCCCAACACTCCCATTACCTTTTGGTGGTATTAGCCTTTCTACTACCACCCCTCTGAGAACAATTTCAGTTTTCCTACTGGTGATCTACTAAAGTAGTGTCCAATACTGGGACAGAGATGTGTAGAGGAAGTTAAATTAATGTTCAACTTTAGACAAAACAAGAAGTCAAGATGAAGTAGTATGTTTATCCCTGCAAACACATCCAGGCAGTGATCTCAGATAAACGTCTTCAGTTAAAGTTATGTTTCTCACAGGGTGGCACTGTCACACAGCAGTAGTGCAGACTCCATCTCAGACTTCCACGGTCCAGGGACTGATGACACTCACAATGTCAGCCAGTGGAGAGAGGTGCTGCCTGGGGAGGAGATCCCCTTTGAGTTTGAAGCCCGAGAGAAACTCCGACACCGGTACAGCTGTTGTTGTTTTGTAAAATTGTTGACTTGTTTAGCCATTATTCTTACTAATTTGACAACATTTAACTCAAGAGCTCTCTGTTTTGATTGATATGCATGAGGAATCTCCACACTGTAGATTAATGGTATAAGGTTTGCCTATCAGTTCAGATTTTTCTGATGTCTGTATTTCTCCTGTTTATGTTATACTTTGTATAATAAATATATATGTGATGAATCAGTATGGAGGGTTAGGTTAGGTTCATGTACCAGCTTTAGGTTAGGTTCATGTACCAGTTTTGTAAGTTTTTGCCATTTTGCCAATTGGTTTATAGTTATAGAAATAGTAGACATTATACTTTAATTTCCTTTTATGTTATGTTCCTTTTATGTTATGCAATGAGTATAAACAGTATAACTATAATCAGTAAAATTGAAATCTACTACATATTTCTCATTTTACCTGTTAGAGTGAGAACACTTAAAATGAACATCAACACTAGGAGGAGAAATAGCTTTTCAAATATAACATGTACTGTTTTCTTCAGTTTTTAATTGAACACGTACAACAATGATATGGTTCTCAGCAAATGTAAATTTTATGTTAACTACTAAGCAGTGCTTTGGTATTGGGAACAATAAAATCAATCTGGTATTAATGGTGGAGTGAATTATTTTTTTGTTTTTTCTTTACAGTTTCATTTCTTGGGTTCTGATTATGTATCATTGATCCCTTTCTTCCTTGTCCCCTGCAGCCACACACATGAGCTGAAGCTGCACCAGCTGCTGATTCGGGTGTGTGGATGGGAGCAAGTCAAGCCGGTGTCTGTGGACAAAGTTGGCATTTTCTTCCGTTACGCAGCTCCAGATAGAAACAACTCTTCCAATACTGTAAGTAGGGGTCAACAATTTTAAAGAAAAATGCATGTTAATAATCTCAAGAGTTCCTAAAAAATTTGATGAGTTAGAGTTTGATGTTAACATTTAATTTCTCCTTCACCCTCCCACAGGTAGGCAGTCCTATTAGCAGAACCAACATCATCCACCCACATGTTTATGTAAGTATATGAAGTCTCATTTCTAGATCAGTCAGCAAAAGCAAACTTTTAGTCCAAGATTCCAAACAGTTGGGTGGATTAAAAGTGGACAACTGAATTTGCTTTTCTTGCATCTAAAAATTAAAGAACATAAGAAAATATGAAAGTATAAACCATAACTTTTCAAGTAACTGCTATTTTTTAAATAGGGGTCAGCATGAACAAATAAAGGCCCTGTAAAATACACAGGTTGAAGATGGAATTATATTTCTTATAGTAGCTTAATATAAACCCAGCATTGTGTACAATTTTACAGCACCCTGTCAGAGACAAAGTTGCTGTCAATCAAATTTAAGATTTCCTGCTTATCTGAGCCAGCCTTAACTATACACTTTAATCATAGGATGTCTGCCTCCTGAACCCTGACTTGGAGCTGGCCCCACGTGAGGGGGGAGCCGGAGGCTGATTTATTTGTTTGTTATTGGGGCATCCCGATAATGAAGAATTGCAGTAGTCCAGTATAGCGGTAACAAATACAAAGACTAGTTTTCTCAGCAACCTTTTGTGACAGATTGTTTCTAAATTTCACAACATTGGACAGGTTGAAGAAGGCTGCTTAGAGACTTGTTTTACCTGTGAAGTGAAAGACATATCCGAATCAAAAATGACCCCAAGGTTTCTGACTCTATGGCAAGGCAATGCCATTCGTATGTTATCAGATAATGTGTTTCTATTTCAAGCCAAGTACAATGAATTCAGCAATAAAACATTTGCTGGTCCTCCAGGTCTAACTTTCACCGCCTGGTTATTTTTAACCTGGCTTCATAGATAAATACAGCTGGGTGTCAACTGCATAACAGTGGAAATTTAACTGGTGCTTCCTGATAATATTGCCTAGGAAGAATATATAGCGTGAAATGTTTGTGTGCATAGAAGAGTCATTAGTAACATGAACAAACTGAAATATATCTGATCAGTATGATTTAAACCAGCCAAGTGGGGTTCCTTTAATGTCAATGACATGGTTCAGCCTCTATAATAGGATCTTGTGATCATTGGTGTAAAATGCAGCACTTAGATCTAGTAATGTACATATAGAGACCATTGTGAGAGGCCATGAGAGAGACCCTAAGCTGAAGAAGTGCTGTCTCTGTACTCTTATGGACTCGAAATCCTGACTGAAAACAAACCATTCCTATGCAAATAATCACACAATTGGTTTGCAAATTTTTTTCAAGGGTTTTATAAATAAAGGGTTGGTTGGATATGGATGCAATCAATAAGGCCTTTCAGGTAGAGGTTTAATTACTGCAACTTTAAAAGTCTGATGTATACACAAAGTGTGGATTAAAGGAAAAATATTGTTGTAACAGGGTCTAGAGGACAAGTTGATGGTTTAGATGAAGAAACCTTGAACCTAATAGCGACTTGTTTTGCATGTGAATCCCTTTGGCCCCTCAGTTCTCAGCGCTGCCTCCAGTCAGAGTGGTGTTCTCCATCACAATGGAGGGTAGTGCCAGGAAGGTCATCACTGTACGCTCTGCCCTCATGGTGAAAAACCGGCTAGATGTTCCTATGGAAGTCAGACTAGACAGCCCCTCTGCTCCTGACAGTAAGACATTGATTCATTCATTATTGTATTTACAACTTACTTCAGGACTTTAAATTTCTATTGTACACAATTTATTGTATTCAGTTAAATACATATTTTTATTGTTTCAATAAATTCATTTTTTTTGTTTTGTTTTTTTTTCCTATTCTGTTTTATTTCTTTATTACATTTTGTTTATCTTACATTATTTTATTTCATTTGTATTTTCTCATTTCAATGAAGTCAATTTCTATGTTGACAGAACCAGTGGTATTACCTCCTATCCTGCCTGGCCAAGCCTTGGCAGTGCCCCTTCACCTGACATCCTGGCGGCTGCAGGCTCGCCCTAAAGGCTTGGGCTTGTTCTTCTGTAAGGTTCCTATCCACTGGACCAGCGTAGAACAGCAGGGCGAGATCAGCAGCAGTAAGAGAGAGTGTCAGTCAGCAGATTTTGATGATGACCTCAAGCGTAACTTCAGGTAAAAATAGTCACTCAGACTTTTTGTTCTTGCTTGTTTTCTTCCTCACATGGCATCATTCCCCTTATTTCTCTGCATCTTCCAGATTTTGTGTGGTCATCAAAAAGGAGAACTACCCAGATCAGCAGCCTGCCAAGAGAGCTTCTGGCGGTGCAAAGCAGATTTATCGACAGCCAGGCCACACCATCTATCTCTTACCCACAATGGTACTGGCCAATCTGCTGCCATGTGACCTCAACTACTACATCAAAGGAACACCCATCAAAGGTTCACTGAAGCCGGGAAAAGAGGCCATACTTCATGCAGCTGACACCTCACAGAATATGGAACTAGGTCAGAACGTCCCAAGTATTAGTTGCTGGAATGTATTTCCATGTTCTCACTCTGCTTGTGTTCATGGTGTGTGTCCTTTAGGAGTCCTCCTGGAGAACTTCCCCAAGTGCAAAGAGCTGCTGATTCCACCTGGGACTCAGAACTACGTGGTACGCATGCGCCTGTATGATACCAACAAACGTCTGCTTTGCCTCACGATCCGCATCATCCTGCGGGCACAAGGGGCACTGAAAATCCTGATTTCTGCCCCTTACTGGCTTATCAACAAGACTGGTAATGTTGTCTTTGTTATTTAAAACTACAGTTGTACAGATTTCACAAGTAAATATCCAACTTAAGTCATTGCTTCACATGGTTACAAGGTTCTCAACTATCATTCGCTAAAGCCACTTTTCTCCCACAGGTCTGCCATTAATTTTCCGTCAGGACAATGGCAAAGCCGATGCAGCAGGTCAGTTTGAGGAGCACGAGTTGGCCCGAAGTCTCAGTCCATTACTATTCTGCTACACCGACAAGGAGCAGCCTGCTATGTAAGTGTGCACCAGTTACCAGATCGTTCAATTTTGTGATCTGAATTACACACAATAAGCATTGTTCTATCCAACAGACATCCTCCCGGTATCTGTCCTTTGTCATTGCATCGCATTTGTGATTACATCACATTTTCCCCAATCTATCTTGATCCCAGGTGCACTATGCGGATTGGGAAAGGAATCCACCCAGACGGTGTTCCAGGCTGGTGCCAAGGGTTCTCCCTGGACGGAGGGAGCGGAGTCAGGGCAGTGAAGGTTATACAGCACGGGAACAGGCCTGGCCTTATCTACAACATAGGTAAGTTGGTATTTTCACAATCTATACAAATGGATAGCACTAACTGAACTACTTTAAGTTCAGGGCTGATTTGTTGAATGGAACACTGAGACAAGTAGAAATGGTGTTCTACACTATACAGTATGTACTGAGAGGGACTTTATGGAATAGTCTGGGGATATTATTGCCAAAAGTATTCATACAAGCCACTTTACAATTTTGTTTATATTTGTAGTGAAAAGTGAAAGTAAATAAACATCAAACAATAGCCCTTCACTGACATTTATCAAAATTCTCTATCTTTTCAAACAACCCAAGGGTACTCGGAGGCAGCCATTTTGAATATTTTATAAATTATGAAAAGACAGTAAAGGAAGTCAAGACAAAAATTGGTAGACCATGAATGATAAATGATAAACTAAGCATCTGCTGGGCAGAAAGTAAAACATCCATGTCACTGCAAGAGAGCTGCTGGAAGGTTTAGTAGACACAGGAGTGCTAGTGCACTCTTCCATTATTGATACACAACAGTGCTACATGATCATCAGTCATCAGAAGGAAAGCTTACCTGCCACCTCATCACAAAAGTCAACAAGTCTTCATAGCAACATAGTAACATCTGCTGTTGACAGATGAAATTCAAATTGACCTCTTACCCCACGATCCCCAGCAATTGATGAAAACCTTGTTAGCTCCTGAGAATGGGGACATGGGAAACAATAAGGAGCTAGATGAAAGAAAGGCTTCCACTAAATATCAGCAAATACTTGCAAATGTAATGTAGTCAGTGAAGAGAATGAAACTTACAAGAGTCCCACAGGTCAATGGTCTGAAGCAGACCTCAAAATCCACTACTTTAAGAAAGACAAGCTGAAGCTTTTGAAATGGATCTCACACTTCCCTGACCTGAACATCACTAATAATCTGTGGGTAGATCTATTATTGTGTGTGCAAGATAGCATGTGATTGCTCTGACTCTTGTATACAAGTGTGTGATGACTTAATTTGCTACCGAAATTTAAGTAGTATTTTCAACTTGTGCTCAGCATTTTAATGTTAGGTTGAGTTTCTCATTTTTCAAAGGTATATGGAAAGAAAAATGCATTGAGCTGAATTGTAGAAATCTGTTAGAATGTATTCACAAACTCCCTGATGCATCCAGGCTCAATGAATTGAATCTCTTAACTCTCTTGTCATGAAGTCTATGAGTGGATGAGATGATTTTGCACAAAGTTGCACTGTATTATTGTATTGTACATCATGCAGTGTATCTTGTCCTTCATTAATTATTTACTTTTGGATATTAGAGCTAAAAAAAAAATGTTGTGGCATTCATTGTTCCCTGTCTGATCAACACAGGCATCAGTGTGCGAAAAGGGAAAGGACGCTACAGGGACACTCACATAGTGACCTTTGCTCCTCGCTACCTGCTGGACAACCGCTCTACACACAAACTGGCCTTTGCTCAGAGAGAGTTTGCAAGAGGAAAGGTGAGGATTTAGCTTCATGTGATGTTCATCTAACCTGCTGTTGAAGGTGCACACCTTCCACAGTAATCACAACATCTCCAGATCAGGCCAACTTAATTTCTCTTTAACTATTTTCCATCTGCATCTCTATGTTGACTTTATTAATAAAGGCTTGTTCATAGGCTATCCCTCTTGCCTATGTTCCTACTGCGGTCATGTGATGCCTCATTTCCTTTGACACCGCAATTTTTTGTATTTCATTTTTTTGCTGGTGAAAGTTATAGGATTGCATGTGGTGTGATATAAAATATAAACACAATCATTGTTTATTTATCATTGACCTAGTACACGCTCACACAGCACACTTGTGGTGCACAGCCACACCGAGAGGACCAGTGACGTGACAGCATCAGTAAAAACTGACAGTACATTCACACATCAAGAGTCAGACAGATATGAGCTGTTCTACAATTAAGCAACACCACATAACACTGCTTTAGACATCTTTTATGTTATTACGAGAAGTAAAAAAATATTTCTACACTTGATTACTGTGGCAGCTGGTGAACACGTAGTGGAGGGGTAGAGCAAGGGGAGCTTGTGCACAAGTTATGTGATTACAAATAATGTACTTATCTCCGGGGGGGTTGGGTTGAGGGCATTGCCATACCATGGAGATATGTTGCTTTTTCATCTTGGTAAGAAAAAATCCCAGTTGTACTTCCCTGTCAGCTTCCAGTTAGAAACCTCCATATTGGTTAAATTAATGATGGATCTGTTCAGTGACTGTTGGTGACTGCAATAAATAAAATATGATAGTGGTCATGAATTAATTTATATGTCTAAGGGTACGGCTAACCCAGAGGCATACATCTCCACCCTGCCGGGCTCCAGCGTTGTCTTCCACTGGCCCCGCAATGATTACGACCAGCTGCTGTGTGTACGCCTTATGGACACCCCCAACTGCACCTGGTCTGGAGGTTTTGAAGTCAACAAACCAAAGTCATTCCACATCAACATGAGGTGAGCTACATACATCAACTGTTATTTATTGATTGACACTGTCTCTTAAATTCATGTTTGCTTTCCTTTTCTAATAACTATTCAATAGTATAAGTTCTTCTGTAGAGAATGCTCATTGAAAATTAAAATGCAAACCTCCAAATGGTCTCTCTAGATCATGAATGTGTCATAGTTAACCTGATCCTTGCATTGTAAAGTTTGTCCACCAGAGAATGAAGTTATGCATTGTCTAATAGTTCAAGTTTGCCTTTATGTTGTTTCCCATGTTGCAGTACATTTTCACTGAGATACTGTAAGTAAAGTATTTGACAGATTTTAAATGGATCTTGGTTTCAAACAGGGACACACTGGGAAACTGTTTCTTCCTTCGGACAGAGATCACCCTGAAGAGAGCCACCTACCAGATTTCCTTCACTGACACTGACCAGCTGCCTCCACCCTTCCGCATTGACAACATGTCTGAGGTAAGCTGTGATGACAACGTCATTAACATGAGCTGTTACTAAGGGTAGACATTACCACATTATCACTTAAAAATGAGGCCTGTGACTGAATCAGTACACCCTGATCACCCTGGACACCCTGGTCTTTTTTGTGTCTTTCAATTCATTTTCCTTTATTTGGCCCACAGTGAGTTGAGTCTGTCCTGAAAGACATTCATTGTACTTAACTATTGGGTACACACAAAAAGTATGACAGAAATGACAGGAAAGTGGATTCAGAATGACACTATAGCTGTGAGATGTAAGTAATGAAGTAATGAAATGAGAGCTACACATGTTGCCTAGTTCCACACATCCACACTCCAACACAATCACTAAAGAGGGTAAAGTGGGTACAATTACTTTAGTTACTTAAAATACACATTACAAATAAGCAGTTAATATCTAATATAAACAACAAATTATTCAACTATTTTTCCAAAGATAACAAACTGGTCCTAGTCTCTGCAGTCCTCAACAAAGCTACTAAAATCCTGTTTGCCAACATCACCACAAAATGAAAGGAAGTGTTTTTCTTTATCATACAGTAATGCCTGAGTTTTTTTTATCACAAAAAACCATTTAATACATCCAAGAGTTTGCACTGACCTTAACTAAGTCATAATAATAATAATGGTAATTTGAACATGTCTGAATTCTGAACATTCCTGAGTGACATTAATGTGCAATAGTTTGCACTAAAATAAGTTACACACAGGACACCTGCAGTCTTTGCACAGCAGCATCTAAAGCCAGTGCATATAATATAACATATGCATATAATAGATGCCATTGTTTTAATACCCTCAGGTGCCTATCCAGTTCTGGCAGCATGGTGTGGCTGACATCCGGCTACACACTGAAGTAAAGGCAGGCTCAGAGCTGGACTACGCCTGTGATGAGCCCACATTGCCCCCTTACCTCACACTGACTGTAAAGGGAGCTGGATCCTCAGAGGTCACAGCTGACATGAACTTCTTCAGAGAATACAACAAACTCTACTATGAGAACTTCATCTACATCGCAGCCACACACACTTTCTCACAGTATGGGCCAGTGTTATTACTAACTAATGAGAATATAATTTTACATCATTAAATTTTCTCATATAGAGAGGAATGAATTATGGAAGTAAGCAGCATCATTCTGTTAATGCAGGGTTGCTGAGACAAGAGCTGTGGGAAAGAAGCATCTGGTGAGCTGTGCTGAACTAGTTCTTGATGTGGACACCAAGACTCAAAGGGTCATCTTGAAAAAGAAGGTAAAAATGTTTTTGCTTTAAATAACCCAAATGAACACACTTTGACTTCCCTCTGGTGGAGATCCCCATAAGTTACACCATTCCCTTTAAGTTTGAAAATGCACTAGCTGTTCAACAGCGTAATTGTCATGCAAATTTAGAGGGGAAGAGGGAAAAAGTAGCTCTGAATTGATAATGTGATTAATTGTCATCAATTGCTAGAAAATGAACAGCATGTAGTCAAAGAAGTGCAACATGTAGTAGTCTTACATGTCCACCTCACCTGTCAATCCTGATCTCCTCAGGCCATGGATACAGCCTTTTTCTCATTCGTCCCTCTCAATGAGAACATGGTGTCCCTCTCAATTAGAACAGAGTGTCAAAACTGTGTGTTTTTTGCACAAACCTCCTCCCACTATTACCAGCAGTCATACATGTAATGAATGCTTCACTGGCTTCAGGAACATTTTGAACTGCTATCAAACTTGCTCAAAAAGCCCTTCCCACAATAGAAATGTATAGAAGGGGTGTTTTTTTTAAGAAGGTTTTAGAATTATTAAAACAAAACAATCTCCTTAATTCAGTCAAGCATTGAATAACAACTCTGTAATAACAATAACAATGAAACTGCCTAGTTGTCTGTGACAGAAGCCCAAAGGCAGCCAGAGCTGCAGGTCTGTCTTCAGTGCTTATCTGGCTATATCTGTCAGCAGCCTGTGATAAAATGAACCATCGCATCCTGATATACATATTCTCTGACAAGGACATCTTGGGCAACGCCCTTTCTTTGTTTGAATCCTCTCTCACTGGACAAACTTCTTTATCTCATCCGTTCCCATCGGAGTGTCCTGTGGATCAGTACTGGGACCCCTCTTCTTTGCAATATACACCACCTCCCTGTCCAATTATCCACTTGCATGGCTTCTCACATCACTGCTATGCTTACAACACCCCTCTATACTTGTTGTTCCTGCCAGACAACTCCACGGTCTCTGCACATATCAGCCTGCGTCTCTGACATATCTGCATGGATAAAGGAAGGCCACCTTCAACTAGACCTATCTAAGACTGAACTCCTAGTCATCCCCACATCAGTCTTTTCATCTCTCATCCTAACCAAGGTCATGAGAAACCTTGGTTTGATGACCAGCTCTCCTTATCTGTTTTGCATGTGTCCTCGTCATGCCACTTTGCTCCATACAACATCAGAACAATCAGGTACAGGTCATGGTTATCTCTTGCCTCATCTGACAGGCCTCCATCATGCACAGTGAAAAACTTTATTCCAGGTCCTCTCATGAACTTGCTCTGTCATCACCATCCCTGCACAAAAGAGCATTTAATTTCAGACTGTTCTGGTCTGTGGTTCCCTGGTGGTGGAGAGTCATCCCTCTCTATCTTTAAGAATCTGTTAAGACTCATCTCTTCAGAGAGCACCTCCTTTCATAATACATCTACCCCCCTAACATGTCTATCTCTTATTATGAATTTCAGTTCACTTCTTTACATGATCTTTTACTTATTAAATAGACAGTGGACATAGTCCTTACACCAAGATCTTCTAAGACACTGAAGCTTTTGCTATGTCCCTCTCTGTGAGTCTTGGTGGATAAAAGCATCTAATACATGAGTACTAGTATTGGGGCTGCACAATATGGACATAACCTTATAACTTGATATTTATGCCAAATATGTATATGATGTATGACTATTTTTAAGTGTTGCTACAGTGAATCTCTCGCAAAAACCATAAGACCAAATGGATGGAGAAAATGCAACCCTTACTTATCACTTACTTCGCAAATCTTTTATTGTTCAGAACAGACAAATGATTGTCTTAATCTTAATTACATACACATTGTCTTGCATTTTATGACAATAGTATGAACCATACTGCTTAGTCACAAAATAAATCCAGTAAAAATCCATAAATCCAGTTGTTTTCTTCTACTGTCTGCATGCATTTGAGTATATAAAGATTTAATATACCCAGTTTGAATGAAGACTTGATGAGGTGCAATGTACTTGATGAGGTATATTTTTGTTTTAGACAATCACAACTGATATTATTTTTGAATGTAGTGTACCAACAGTCTTTTACAACCATTATAAAAGTGGCTTGCAAAAGTATTCATACCCCTTGATTTTTTTCTGCATTTTGTCACGTTACAACCACAAACATAAATTCATTTTATTAGAATTTTATGTGAAAGACCAACACAAAGTGAAACACAATTGTGAAGTACAAAGAAAATTATACATGATTCTGAATTTTTTTTACAAACAAAAAACTGAAAAGTGCGGTGTGCAAGTATTCAGCCCCCTTTCCTCTGAGTGCAACCAATTGCCTTCAGAAGTTGCCTGATGATTGCTGAATGATCGAATGTTGACCTAATGACTAAATAGAGTCAACCTGTGTGTAATCTAATCTCAGTACAAATACAGCTGTTCTGTGACGGCCTCAGATGTTTGTTAAGAGAATATTGGGGAGCAAACAGCATCATGAAGTCCAAGCAACACACCAAACAGGTCAGGGATAAAGTTGTAGAGAAGTTTAAAGCAGGGTTAGGCTATAACTATTTGAACATCTCACAGAGCACTGTTCAATCCATCATCCGGAAATGGAAAGAGTATGGCACAACTGCAAACCTACCAAGACACAGCAGTCCACCTAAACTTGCTGGCCAAACAAGGAGAGCACTGATCAGAGATGCAGCCAAGAGGCCCATGGTGACTCTGGACGAACTGCAGAGAGCCACAGCTCAGGTGGGGGAATCCGTCCACAGGACGACTTTTGGTCGTACCCTGCACAAATCAGTCGAGTGACAAGAAGAAAGCCATTGTTAAAAAAAAACCATAAGAAGTCCAGTTTGCAGTTTGGCAGAAGTCATGTGGGGGACACAGCTAACATGTGGAAGGAGGTGCTCTGGTCAGATGAGACCAAAATTGAACTTTTTGGCCTAAATGCAAAACGCAATGTGTGGCAGAAAACAAACACTGCACATCACTCTAAACACACCATCCTCACTGTCAAACACGGTGGTGGCAGCATCATGCTCTGGGGGTGCTTCTCTTCAGCAGGGACAGCGAAGATGGTCAAAGTTGATGGGAAGATGGATGGAGCCAAATACAGGGCAATCTTGGAAGAAAACCTATTGGAGTCTGCAAAAGACTTGAGACTGGGGCAGAGGTTCACCTTCTAGCAGGACAACGAGCCAAAACATAAAGCCAGGGCTACAATGGAATGGTTTAAAACAAAACATATACATTGGTTAGAATGGCCCAGTCAAAGTCCAGACCTAAATCCAATCGAGAATCTGTGGCAAGATCTGAAAACTGCCATTCACAAACACACTCTATCTAATCTGAGCTTGAGCTGTTTTGCAAAGAAGAATGGGCAACAATTTCAGTCTCTAGATGTGCAAACCTGGTAGAGACATACCCCAAAAGACTTGCAGCCGTAATTGCAGCAAAAGGCAGTTCCACAAAGTATTGACTCAGTGGGACTGAATACTTTTGCACACCACCCTTTTTAGTTTTTTATTTGTAAAAAAAATTTAAAATCATGTATAATTTTCTTTGTACTTCACAATTGTGTGCCACTTTGTGTTGGTCTTTCACATAAAATTCCAATTATATATATTTGTTTGTGGTTGTAACATGACAAAATGTGGAAAAGTTCAAGGGGTATGAATACTTTTGCAAGCCACTGTACAACCATAATGCAACCATTGTGTGTTGTTTGAAGCCTTAATATAGCTAGGCTAGTGAGTGTTTTCAAGTGTCTCTCTAGTGATTCTTTCAAACTCAATCAGTCTTAAAAGTGTCTCATTAATTCAGTTTAACCTAAAGAATTCTGAAGACTGCTGTAACATGTTTTGTTGCCAGAGAGGGAAAAAATTAATGAGTGAAAACCAGTGTGCAACATTGTAAGGACATCATTGACAAAATCAGTCAAGCAGTTTGTCACAAAGATTAAAATCACTCTGTCAACTGACTAGTGGCCACAGGGAAAGTGAGCTTTGCACAGAAAGGGGGTTGGACATTTTAGGATATAAGGCTCAGCTCTGGGAAACTGATTGGCAGCTTTAGTAGACTGAAAGATGAACTGATTATCAAAGAGAGAAAATTGTTTATGAAAATAAAATAATATTAATTAGTTATAGCCCATGAAATTAACACAGAGACAAAGGCCATCAATTAATGTTTAGCAACATGTATGTTGATTGTTATGCAGGAGCCAGGGAAGCGCTCCCAGCTATGGAGGATGACTGGGACTGGCATGCTGTGTCATGAAGGCTCTTCTCCACCACAGAGCAAGCCAGCCCAGCCACGCCCACTGGACACCTCTTTGGTGCTGGACATCGCAGGCCTTGCAGCTGTTAGTGACAACAGGTTAGTACTGTGTGCAGTATGCCATAAGGTTAACACATGAATAATTTACAGTCAGTTACGAACACTGGAGCATAAACCTATATTCAATTCAATTCAATTTTATCTATATAGTTCCAAATCATAATATACATTTCTCAAGTCACTTTGCAGAGTCAGGTGTAGACCTTATAGAGAGAAACCCAACAGTTCCCACAAAGAGCAACACTTGGTGACAACAAAGAGAAAAAACTCAAACAGAACCAGAGTTCCGAAATAAGGACAAAAAGAGAGAGAGGGGAGAAGCACTGGACTGGACATGACCAAGACTGAAAGAAAACCTATAATGGAAATAATTTAAAAAATTGGACATAAGAGGTGTCTCACTTTAAGTGTTTTTCTCTCCCAGTTTTGAGCCTTTGATGCTGAGGAGGCCAGACTCTCGCCGCAGCACCACACAGACATGGTACTTCAGCTCAGGCATGTTAACCTGCGGGCTTCCACGGCTAGTGGTACAGGTGAGCAAACCAAGCTATGTTGATACAGCTTCAGAAACTATTCACCTTTTTCACAATTTGATTTTTAGATTAAATTTTGACTTGAATGAATAAAATTGCCAATTGGTCCACATTACTAACCCATAATAACAAACTGAAAACATGTTTTGTAATTAAAAATCCAAAAATGTAGTATTCAAAAGTATTCAGACCCTTACGTGTAGCACATAGATAGTGGTCAGGTGCATCATAATTTAATTAACCTTGTGATGTGTCTAGAGCTTGGTTGGAGCCAACCTGTGGCAAACTTTAGTTACAAGTAAGTTTAAGTACATCTCTGTGTATATAAGGTCCCACATTTCACACTACTAGTCAGGACATTTAAGACTCTCAGAGCAGGAGGAACAACACTCGTCCATCACCTGGATTACACCATCCCTACAGTGAAGCATGGCGGTACAGTGTGGATTAATGTGCCAAAATGAACAAAAACATGCAACAAAATGTGCGAAGAGTGAAAGGATCTGAGTAGTTTCTGAAGTGTCTGCATGTCTTCAATGAGGAATTTGAAAAATGCTTAATTTTCAATGTATGACTTGTACCCTAAAGGTGAAGAGCGGTGTCTCAGGTTTGTATGATGGAGTAGAGGTGGTGCTGGGACCAGATTCAGGACTACTGGCACCTGGCCCTGAGCAGCAGTTCATCAACCAAAAGATGAGACCTGGTTCTGGGGTGCTGTCAGTCCAGGTTCTTCCAGATGGACCCACTCGTGTCCTGCAGGTGAGAACAAAACCCAGTGAAACTCCAAGGGAATAATATTCCTTCAACACCAATCATGTAATTGTTCATTCCTAAAGAGTGAATATAAACATCAATTAATATTTTGGAGAAAATATTTCATTAATCTTTTTTCCTCTTTAGCTTGACTAATAAAACAAGTAATACTACTTAAAGTTCATCATTAGTGTCAAGTGTCTATCATAACATACCAGTGTGTGTAACCAATGGCTTCTTTTTATTTCACACATTTGGGGAATATGAAAAGCCATTTGATTTAGGCAAAAATGTACAGGGAGCACAGTCTAGCTCTGTAACTCAAGTTGACAAAGACACTCCAGTACTGTGGTGAGTATCCATGCTCATACTCTACACACCTATCGGGGGAATTTTAGTTTTACATCTTTGAGTCAAAGGAAAGTGTATTTGATGTACTGTACCAAGTATTTTTATTCAGACTTGGAGATTGATTAGATATGTGATATATAGATATATTCTGTATGTTTCTGTAATGATATTAACTATCACAAAGCGTAAATGTTTTCTAATGAACCAAAGAATAATTTGCACTTATAATGTTTGAAATGTCTAATGCACCGAGCATTGATTCACTCATGTTTTTCTGGCCTGTCAGGACACACCCAGCTGCTGTGTGTGTGTCAGGACCACAAACAGAATCTAATTATGTGTAAAACACTGAACCATTATAATCAATTCACCAAGATGCAAATGAAAAGGACATGACATGACACATGGTTTAGTGTGTGATTGTAAACGAAAAAGCAATGAAAAAACCTGACACAGTAAAAAGAAATGTTGGTCCATCTCCACCCTCAACACAGTCTGAAACAACAAAGTCTGATTGCACTGAATCTAAATTCACAGTGCATGTCATGAACAGGTTTTGGCTGCCTATAAAAGACAAATGTCTATAATTCTCAGACAGCATGTGAAAATAAGACATCTCCTGTCAGTGGAATCAAGCCTGTGGGTTGTTCTCTTGCTCTCTTTCTTTCTCCCTCCACATCCAAGTCAGGCTCATCATCATTTTGTTTGTCTGTCTTTGTAACTTAAGTAGAACCTATTATCAATTTTAAAAATTTTTTTTAAATAAACACAAAAAACACATTACTGTATTTAATTGTATTCATAGTTTACACCTACGGTATATTACTTAACTTAATAGAATAGAAAAGAGTATTTTTTAAATTTAAAGTAAATTTTTTTTTTAAAACTGATAAGCAACTGTTTGCAAGGTCACAATTAATTAGGAAAAAACTTCTGCACCAAACTGCAACAGTGTTTTGTTTCAAGCTCTGCTGAAATGTCCTTGCACACATCTTTTACATTGTCAATGTTGACTACATTGTCAATTTAAAAGGATGTGTGCAAAGGACATTTCAGCAATGTGAGCCACCTTCTCCCCAAACTAATTAGCTTAATATCAATCACATCCTTGTCAACCTATCCTTGTGATGAAACCCTATGCCTAAACCTGGATTTTATGACAGCTGATGGCAATTGCACCAACATAGAATAAGTTCAAGATTCGTGATTGCATATTTTCTGTGCCAGTAATTACCTTTTAAGCACCTTTGTTTTTTATATTAAGAAATCTATTTTAGTAAAATGCAATGCATTAAACTGATAATATCATAGTTTTGTTCATAATGCATACTTCTATAATATATACAGTACTGTGCAAAGGGTTGAAGGCAAAGGGTGGTCACACCAAATATTGATTTGCTTTATATTTCTCTTCTGTTCATTCACTACATTTTGTTAATTGATGAAAATAAACTAACACTTCCATTTTTGAAAGCATTCTTACTTTACAGCATTTTTTCACACATGCCTTAAACCTTTGCACAGTACTGTATATAAAAGACACAGTTAAAAAAATCCAATAACAGCACTACACTATGTATAAGCTTAAATATTCTTGTATTTTCTCCGTTCCATTACAGTGATGATGAACCTCATCACCATTTGTTTGGCTTGCCCCTGTTTCAGATCAGTGATTTCAACCAGAGGAGAATGAACCGCAGCTCACCCAGCTCTGAGCACGATAGAAGCAAAGATGTCGTGAAGAAGAGGGAGTCTGAACAGGAGTTGGAGGTACAAATAACTAAGATGATTTCATATAAACATTGCACCATTATTTTCTTTTTGAGACACCTATTCTCCTTTCTATTCCTCCACAGGTCCTGGTGAATTTGGATGAAGGCCTAGGTGTGTCTCTAGTCAACAAGGTTCCTGAGGAACTTGTGTTCACTACACTGTCTGGTATAGATGTCCACTTCACTCGCACTGCTGCCAGCGAGGTGTTGGAGCTCAGCATTCAGAACATCCAGGTAAGCTTAGCACAGCCAGGAGAGCATTCCAGGTCACATTATATTTATATAAGACAATTTCATGCAGAATCAAGATCAGTTCAAGATGTTTTCACATTATTATAAAACTGAAAGACAGAGAAGTAGACATGCTGTACAGACACCATCCAGAATGCCGTGTTTGTTGCAGTATGACTACAGCTATGGTTATGCAGATTCAGACTGCTCTCAGCTGAGTGAGTCCACCACGAGTCCTATTCACCAGGAAGTGAATAACATCGTGATTAATTCACAACAGTGTTACTGACATGTTGCTGCAATTCACTGTGCTGGTTTGATCCCGAGGCTTCCTGTGAACATACAGTCTGATCAATACTGCTAATAATACAAATACCTTTGACATCCAGTCAAGACTGCAATTATTGTATAAATACTCAGGTTCTGTCATGTTCTGCTCATCAGGTGGACAACCAGCTGCTGGGTACCACCCAGCCTCTGATGTTGTGTGTCACTCCCAGTTCCAGTGACAGCAGCATCAACGACAGCGGCCCAGCCCTGCAGGTCAATTCTGTCAAGGTTCCCAGCAACCTCATCCTCACCAATCTCTTTAAGGTGAGTGAGTGTGTGTCTAATGCTGACATGAATGATGTGTTAGTGAGTGATATTAGAA
This sequence comes from Rachycentron canadum, assembly GCA_038496675.1. Taxonomy (NCBI): domain Eukaryota; kingdom Metazoa; phylum Chordata; class Actinopteri; order Carangiformes; family Rachycentridae; genus Rachycentron; species Rachycentron canadum. The sequence goes on from CM076651.1 coordinate 22,168,922, forward strand.
TCATGTGAATAATGATGTCATCCTGATGTGTTCACAGCACCTCATGGTTACAGCCAGACGCTTCACTGTGGTCATCGAGGAAAAATTGCTGCTCAAGCTGCTGAGCTTCTTTGGATATGGTCAGACAGAAGCTGGTAGGTCATTATTTGAATGTCATTGTTAATATATGTGTGATACTGTAAGTAAGCAGGTAAGATTTGTTTTAAAGTAAAAATATAAATGGAATTGGAATGCAGAGCTGGAGAAGTTGGATGAAAACCTCCATGAGAAACCCAACGAGGATGCAGGATCTCCCAAACGGTACTACTTTGAAAACCTGAAGATCAGCCTCCCTCAGGTCAAATTGAGTGTCTTGACCTCTCACAAGCTGCCTCCTGATCTTAAGGTAACCTAATGTCCTTTTTTTCTTAATTTTTAAAACTTTCTTCCTTCAGTCTAACTCGATAAAATCATTTAAAGACCCTCTCATGAAAACGAGTTTAACCTTGTTAACTACCATATGATATTTTTATATAATACAGACTTGTGATGAGTGAGATAATAAGTCAATACCATGACTGAGTGTTTCCACCTTGATCTGCAGTGGACCAATGACAGTCTCATAAAATCAGATTCGGACAGCCAGGGAGTCATACATCACAAACCTTAGGAACCAATCCTATCAACTGGGGATGGGTGGCAGAGCTAAATAAACTTGAGACCTTGTCAGTACAGAGAGCAAGAGCTAGCAGCAGCGCAACCACTGACACAGCCATGTCCAGCTACAAGCAACAAACAACCTAAACAAATGAAAGATGTTAACTATGCTAACTGTTCTGATATGTATTTGATTCTGGTCTCAACAGACATCTCAACAGACATCTCTCATCAGAGTCTGAGTCTGACTGAAGCTCAAACATGTGGCTGAGTCTCTATGATGTTTCCTTCTCTAACCATCTTCATACTCTCTGCTCTTTCACTGGTCAACCTGAAACAAGCAGGTGGTGGAAGACCAAAAATCTACTCGTCATTATGGACAAAGATATTTTAAATATGAGAAAAAGTTTTAGGAATAAAAAATACATGACTATAGGTGACTATATAGGATCACTTACCTGCTGGAATAGATTAGAAGATTAAGCAGCAATTAAAATCCAGTAAAGGTCATGAAGTCACATAAGATGTAATTAGAATCGGGTCAAACTCTGGTCATCTTTCTGGTCATCATGAATTTGCATGGATTTGCATTCCAATCAATGCAAACTCATGAACTTGTTGATGGGTTGAGCCCTCACCCTGTTACTTCCTGTGAAGTAACAGGGTGACAGTAACATGTTCTTCATATGCTGTTTTTTTTTTTGGTGGCTATAGGCTCTGAAAGGCACCCTGGGCTTTCCTCTGGTTCGCTTTGAAGACGCTGTCATCAACATGTACCCGTTCACTAGAGTGCACCCTTATGAGACCCAGGAGATCATCATCAATGACATCCTCAAGCACTTCAGAGAGGTAAGAAACATACATCTATTGAGCATCATTGTGAGAGCTTCATTGAACTTTGTACACTTAGGAAGGAATTGATAACAACACACTGAAAGATTACATTTGAATTCTTTTTCCATAATCTTTGTAGTGTCTGGAAATTTTTTCATGTTAAACAAAATAATTTGTATTTTCCCACAAGGGAGTCACTTCAATTCAGTAGAGTAGAGTCACTGAACTGGACTGTCCTACTGGTTCCAGTGTGTACTGTCACAGCCAATCTGTCTAAGAGGTTTGGCTGTTTGTTCTTTTATACCCAAATGAAAATGGTAGTAATACTGTATTATCGTGACCTCAGAGTGAGGAGAAGTTGGTCTAAGGTTATTGTAGTGACAGAGAGATGTGACCTGTCCGATATTTAGTTCAGCACAGATTTGGACCACTGAAAAGAATAAGCATAACTCATGAACATACTTAAAATTATTTGTAATAAGGAAATATTCAATGTCTGTTTTTTGTTTGTTTGCTTTGGGGCAACTATCACCTTTTACAGTGTTCAGAAGTATTTACTGAGTGATGTATAATTAGTTGAGGTCGTCCTCATTCTTTTGCATACAATTCTAATTTCTGGTCTGTACAGCTTCTACATTGGTAATTTAAGTGATTCCAAATCATTTTTTCTATTTTGTGACTTGTAACTGCCAGATGTCTCATGGATTAAAGATACCTTCCATTGTCAACATATTTGCAAAACTAATCCACTGTTTAACTAAGTAAAAAGAAACAAGGTCTAATCAAGAATTTAAGATGACTTTGAATGTATCTTCAAGTGCAGCTGAAAAATCATGAAATGCCAAGAGTTTGTCATCAAAGCAAAAGATGGCTACTTTGAAGAATCTTAAATCTAAAACTTTTTTTTTTTTTGCTTCAATTTTTTGTTTAATCCATTTGTTTTTGAGGAAACACATGAACCCATAAATAGCATCTTAAATTGTAGGAATAAAAATGTCCTAATTCTTCAACTGCATATTTTTGCAGAGGAAATATGATTTCCATCACCCATGAGCTGCTACACAGACATATCACATACATAGGTGTGTAGTGGACAGATGTAGTAGACTGTCAGATTATTATGTGTGCGGTGTTTCTTGTCTGAAGGAGCTGATCAGCCAGGCAGCTCAGATCCTGGGCTCTGTGGACTTCTTGGGAAATCCAATGGGCCTCCTCAATGATGTCACTGAGGGTGTGTCTGAGCTCATCAAGTATGGCAATGTGGGTGGTCTTATACGTAATGTGACCCACGGTGTGTCCAACTCTGCTGCCAAGGTACATCTCTGCTTAATTGTGTGTGACTTTTTTGTCTGGCTGCTTTTTGAGCTGTATGTTTAGTATATTTTACACCATCCATTTTTGTTCACACTGTTGCATCACAAAAACCTTTCATTGTTGTATTATATTGTACAGTTTTTCCTGTTAGTCCTGTTGTCTACCTACTTAATATACACATGAACGTATAATTGTAACAGTCACTTCCTAGCTGATTTTTTTTTTTTCTCTACTGTAAAATGATCAATGACCGCTTTCCAATTTGTCTTTCACACAGTGACAGCTTTCGTCTGGGTAACTACTATAACTAATTTCTCTTATTTGGAAAGTAGCAAATGTTTGTCCAAAAATATTTGAAAGAGCAGCGCCCAATGGTAAAAGTTTTTCACTCAGCCAACCAATGCCGTAACTCACAAACGTAACTCTGCCACACTCTGTCAGAGATAAAACAGCATGTGAAAATTGTAACAGTGCAAATCACGTAGCATGAACATCCTCTTGTTCTCTGTGTGTCAGTTTGCAGGGACTTTATCGGACGGGTTAGGGAAGACCATGGATAACCGGCACCAGAGTGAGAGAGAGTACATCAGATACCACGGAGCAACCAGTGGAGAGCACCTGGTGGCAGGAATTCATGGACTGGCTCATGGTACAACTTAGAAACATTTTTTTGTGTGATTACAGCCACAGCTAGTGGTCAAAATAATTATTTTGGGAGTTTCTAAATTAGCACTGAGAGAGAATGTCTCACATTGCTAACCTTGTAATATTTACAGTATATTTTCATGATCTACAGCAGCTAATAAAAAATGTTCTCCATTTACTTCTCCATTTACCATAGGTTGGCTGACTATGGTAAATTCAGCTGATTGGACCCACATTTGTCTATATAAGGTCACACTGCTGAGAATTTAGGTCATTACATGAAGACATCTGGAGCAACCAAGACTCTTCAACAGCTAGACCAGAACTAACTAAGCATTCCAAGATGATTGAATTTAACATTACACAACACAAAAGAGAAAAGGAGGAACCTGAACTAAATTAAGAGTCATAATAAAATGTCTGAATACTCACGTCAATGTGATATTTCAGTTTTTTAACTTTTTGCTTATAATTTGGTATGTTGAAAATGTTGACTTGAAGATGTTGATTTGATTTTCACTGTGGGACCATGCAGCCACCATATCTGCAAGTTTGCATGTCTTCTCAAATAAACTCCCACTCCCCCAGGTATCATTGGAGGCATGACAAGTATCATCACCTCTACGGTGGAAGGGGTGAAGACAGAGGGCGGTGTCAGTGGCTTTTTCTCAGGCCTAGGTAAAGGTCTGGTCGGAACTGTAACCAAACCAGTGGCTGGAGCCCTTGACTTTGCCTCAGAGACGGCACAGACAGTCCGGGACATGGCTAGTCTCAGTAACCACAGGTAGGTTGAAAAATGGCTTCCCTTATTTTCTTATTTAAGTTTGAAAACTTCCACATAGAGAACAACCTATATTAATTATTATATATTAATAAACTTGTATGTTGATGAGGTAACTGCTGTGAGTCAAGTTAAAGGTTCTATGAACTAGATTTTAAGCAATAAGATAGTATATATAGTGAGGTAATGGCATCCTGAGCAGAGAGTGTGTATTGTAATGTAGTTTCTTTGTTTTGGTCCCCAGTCCAGACATGCATACATGTTAATGTGTGTGCATGTGCATGTTCTTGCATGTGAGTTCCTCCCTGCTAAATCGTTGGTCCCCTCACACACTGATCAACCACTAGTGGCACAGGTGTAGTCTATTGCAACATAGTGACAATAATTTTCAGCAGCTGTTCTCAGAGAAAAGGCTCTGCTCAGCACAAAGTTAGACAGATATTTTCTGCCTGCAATGTGACACCCGCAACAGATAACTGGCTGAGAAACAACAACCCAAGAAAGAGTTAATTATTAAAGTGCAACTTTACAATTCATGTTTACCCAACTTGACCACCTCACAATTATTTTTCAGTTAAAGCTAACAGGACAGTGACTAAATTTCACTACACACCAGTATCCATGCCCCCTTCAAACCATTTTTGGTAGTTCCACTAAAGGTGATAACAGCTGAGACGTTTGTGTCAGGGGGTGGCACGGCGTTGCAAAGGTTAGTGCTGTTGCATCACAGCAAGGAGGTTCAAACCCCAGGGCTGGGGCCTTTCTGTATGGACTCAATCACTGCAGTCAATCACTTGTGCACACTTAAATGAGTTAACACATGCCAAAGATTACACACAATATTATTTTCAAGAAACAAGCCATGCCAGACCTTAGGCCTGTCCTGACTGGTGGATGAAAATTTTAATGTCAGGTACCAGTTAATTAATGTCAGCTTCCAGTTCCATGTACCAGGGTGAGGGAACTAAACAACAAAAACAGAACCCTCAAAAGGAAACCTGAAAAACCACGAAAACAGTTCCACAGGAAGAGCAGCTAATGTACCTCTGATTGTCTACAGAGAAGAACATAAAAAATCTTTTAAACATTACACACAGATAACAGCTTTGGGCCAAAATGTGTTCAACTGGCATCTGCGTCCCTGTATTTCACTAATTAAACGAGAACCACAGCCAAAGCACAACTGGCCTTCAGACCATAGCCATTTACATACAGCAAGAACATATAACATACATCAGAATACATTGAGATTATTGAGATCAGCAAGCTATGGACTTCAACACCATTATGGCAGAGTGGACTAAAGCTGTCTTCTAAGTGTTCTGTGCATATTAACAGAAGCAGAGAAAAAGGATTGGGGGGTGTTTTGGGTCATGGTTGAGTCATGACTGAGTCATGATACTCCTAACCTGAGTTATGCCATGTGAGTCATGACTCAGGTTAGGAATTGAGAGCAATGATTCTGGAAACAGTGTGTGCAATACAAGACCATTTATTCTTGTTAAAGATGGTGAGCATGATAGGGGGGTATGGATTGAATTAAGTTCCCCCTGAAGATCAGGGATGTGAACATTCTGCAGAAACAGTAAATATCAGCCCAGTCCTGGTCACCATGTAGAAACTTATCCTGTCAGCATGGATATTAAACACTGCTTGAATGGTAACAGTGTTGTGTATTATGTGTAAAGTATTCTTGTTGTGGTGTTTAGGCTCAGTGTGCAGCGGGTCAGGAAGCCTCGCTGTTGTAAAGGACCCCAGGGTCTTCTGCCTCGCTATTCTGCCACACAAGCTGACGGCCAGGAGCAGCTCTTCCGCCTCACTGACAACATCCACTCTGAGTTGTGAGTCTCACTCTATTCACTGGCTGTGTTTAACACCCTTATCACCTGCAGTTCCATCAGGTTAAGTTGTTTACTCTCTGTTTCCCACACCAGCTTCATTGCGGTGGAGCCCATCGACAGCTACTGTGTCCTTATTTCCTCCAAAGTGGTCTACTTCCTCAAGCCAGGAGACAATGTGGACCGCGAGGCCATCTTTCTGGAGGTCAAATACGATGACCTCTACCATTGTCTGGTCTCTAAGGATCATGGAAAGGTTTATGTGCAGCTCACCAAGAAGGCTGAGAGCACCAGCAGCGGTGTAGCCATTCCCGGCCCCTCCCACCAGAAACCAATGGTGAGACATCCAACTAACCTTTCATCCACAGCCTCATGGTTTACTCATTCCCCTCTATTGGTATCTGTCCATGCAGTGAATTCTGGTTTTATTTGTCCAGGCTTTCAGATTGCAGTTTCTTTTGGGGGTGGTGGAGTTTGCATAGCTGCCCAGCACATCAGCCAGTTATTCACAAAATAAGGAAGTGCTCTAATGTATATTAGTGTGGTACTCAATCAGCCTTTTTCTTTTTGTTTATTAACATTAAAAACCAAAGTTAAGATTCACTTATTTCACCCAGTGAAAGACAGAAACAGTGTGAACAAGCTGAGAACATGAGCAAGCTAGTGAGTAAATGAAGCAAGGGGGTGGGGAAGATGTTAGAAATAAAACCTAATAGTTTTTGATGGTTTCATATTTATGTTCTAAAGAGGAAATACATACCCACTTAAATTCTCAGCATTCAGACGCTTCCAACCATAATGTTGAATACTGCTGACCATTGCTGTCCACTAATTATCCTAGGTGATATGAACGTCCACTTAGCCAATCCAAGCTTGTCTGATTTCTGGTCCCTCATACATTCTTTCGACTTGGAACAGGTCTACAGCCCTGGCAAAGTACCTGCATGATAGATAGATAGACTGGGTGGACCAGAAGTGTCAGTGACTGTGCAAAGTACATCTTACAGTGCACATTTACAAAACTTTTCATTCCTAACACCCTTGATCTGTCTCTCTGTTTGTTGCATAGGTTCATGTGAAGAGTGAGTGTCTTGCTATCAAAATCTCTCAAGAAATCAACTATGCCAAGAGTCTGTACTATGAGCAGCAGCTCATGCTGCCTGACAGTGAGAATGAGGACTACTTAGTGCTGGAGTCCTGATCACTTGTCTGAAGGATTCCATCTTTTCTTAAATCCTGAGTGGGTCACATCTTTTATTTTCATAAGCTTCAGTTTTTTAAAGGGTTTGCAAGTTGCAATAACAGAAATAGTCAAGCAATTGTGTATGTGGTTTAGTAACATGGTCTGTTGTATGGATGTTTGACAAGGCACAAGCATGTACATTACATAAATAACATACACAAGACAGAGTTGGTCTGATATAGTATGGTATATGTAAAAGCAGTTAATGAGCAGCAGGTGCACACTTGGCTGACATGTCTACACGTGTTCTATATGTTTGTGAATAGACAGAAATGTAAATATATCTACACATCAACACTGAAGTAGTGTGCAGTCATTATGAAGTATGGAGAATAATAACAACAGATAGTCAAATGTAACAAACTGCCTTTATAATTCTATTCTATGTATAAGAGACTATTAGTGTATGTGTGTGCGTGTGCGTGTGTGTGTGTGTGTGGACTGACACTAAGACAGGGTCAGGGCCTGTAGCTGTCCTGGTTCATTCATACTGGAACTTTCTTTCTCTACTTTTATTCAGCAGCCATGTTTAATGAGCTGCTCTTTCTTTCTTAACAGAATTCTCCTCTAAAAGACTGTTTATTCAACCAGGCTTCTCTTTAAACTATTTCTAAACACCACGTGTTGAAGTGTTAATTGTCAGAGCTTTGGGTTTTTGTTTGTGTCAGATGAGATTTTCTTGCACTAAATTTGAATTTGTGCTAGAGTGGGGATCAGGAGAGGCCTGTAAAATAATGTTCACATTGACACTGCTTTAATAAAGCATGACAACTTCAGCACTTATTGTTTGGTATGTAATTTTTGTATGCCGTATATCATTGCTCTCAGAAGTCACCATCAGAAATAACAAATACATAAATTTTCCAGTGATAATTTTGTAATTGACCTCAAACACAATCAATCCACAATTTTATAGTAACACTAAATCCCGAACAAGTATTGAGGCATCATTTTATTTGATTACTACAAGCTGCAAACTGAGTCAATTTTTCTACCACAAAAGAGTTAATAATTAGCCTAATACTTTTTGGCACAGAATGAAAGAATCAGTTTGAAGTGAAACAAAACAAAGTCACAGTAAAATGTTCAAGTAGATACAACTTTATGAAAGCCTTTGTAACTAATACAAATATTTTATCAAGGTGTGGAAAACTGTGGGATTAAATTTAATGCTAACATAAACATTACGTAGCTCATTATGTTTTAGTATTAGCTTCTATCTGCTGATGATTCTTTATGAAGTAACAGCACTATGTTGCGTCTTGCAATGTTGTATGTATATGGGGCATACTGAAGGTGATGAAAAAAATATGGTTCTCTAGTCTGGTATCAAAATGGGAGCTAATGTTTGATTGGTCCTGCCGGGATGCCATTACACCTTTGACCTGTTATGAACATTGCACTCACTCATTTATAGGTGGCATTGCACACTATAGCCAGGATTTTTCTCAGTATGATATAGCTGAGCTTTCACATCGTGATTAGTCAGAGAATAATCTAGCTGCAAAGAGTAGATGCCTCCAGTGGGCATGGTGTGTGGAGGTGCAGCAGAGCTACATGTCACATCAGTTCGCAGGGGAAGCTCAGTAGTAGCAAAATGGAGGATAATGTGAGGGAGCGCCAACTGACCGCTACGTCAATAGCTGCGCACAAAGAAAATAGCTTACAATACAGAACACTGCCACAAATAAACATATAAGATTAAAATGTATTTTATACCTTATGTAAATAAATGTGATGAGGTCATATTTTGTAGTTAAATTATAATTTCTTAAATTATTTTGCAAACTATTCATGACACTGATGATATAATAGTTTTTTGCTGAACTCTTTGGGACTCTACATGTTAGTGTTGTACAAAAAAAGGTTTCTATTATTGTTGTTGGAAATGCTCAAACAGCAAGTCTGTACATAAGGCATCAGTAATGGTTCATTACAGAGATGGGAAGTTACCACAGTAATAGTTGTAACAGCACTTGAATGTACCAATAAAATGTTTCTTCAGTCTTGGATTGTCTGTAAAAACACACAAAATAAGGAAAACAAATCTTTACTGTGAGCACAGAGAAGAAAGGATAATTGGTTAAATCAAGACCTCCCACAAATACACTGATTAAATACAGTGAGGCGGGTGTGGGTATCTGTGGAGCCCAGAGGATTCTGGGCTGTGCAGCAGAACATGGAGCCATTGAGTTCAGCAGGAACTCTCTCTACAATAAGCTCTCTGCCATCATGCTCCTCTCTACCATCCAGCAGTGTCCGGCAACATTGGCTCAGGGAAGACATTGTTCTGTGGACACAAACACACACAGGTGTGTTAGCAGAAAGATGCAGGGTCAGGTCACAACAGGGTGAAAGAACCCTTAGCCTCTCCATTTGAACAAGTGTTTTTATTTTTTCATGGCATCATTATTTAGAGTAAGTCATCCAAGCTATTCATCCAAACACATTCTTATACTGTAACTTATAGGAAGGCTTTAAGACAGATGAATCCAAGTATCTGAATGATCCACAGAGCCTTGTTGTACAGTAGGGGGGTAAGGCTCCAGATCAGCATGGCTGTCACCTCTATAGTGCCGTCTCCTGCTGCCTGCTGCGGGTGCTGGAAGTAGTAGAGTGGGTCACTGCTCTGGACCCATCAGGGAAACTCACGACTCATCACTGTCTCAGGTATCACCTCAGTGGTTGGCTTGGGGTCAGGCTTGTACCTCTGGTCTTGGCCCCATGAGGACCATTGGGGCCATCTTGGCCCAGCCGAGCCAGCTTCCCCTCTTCTTCCAACAGGGACAGGGACTTGTGGAGTTTGGTGTCATCAAGTCTCGATTGCTGAGAATCTGGGAGCTCCAGAGCCCTGCCTGACTGGTGTTGTACTGAAGAAGAAGACTGAGGAGTTGGCACTACATCAGCAAGCTCACCATCCCGCTTGAAGTATACCTGAAAGGCAGGAATAAAGACAGCTGAATCCAAGTATCTGAATGACCCATAGTTGATAAAAATGACAAATATTACCTCTGTGTTCAGTGTTTGCTTGGAAGAAACAGAGTGGAGTGTTGAGCAGTGCCCATGACAAGTCTCTTCAAGTTGGTTTTTAAAGGAAGAACTGAAACCAAATGTTGCCTGCAAGGAGGATGATATCCAAAAGTATATGGTACACCTTGAAAAGTGGTCAGGAGGGTGGTTCTTTGATCCTGATTCTTTCTCTCAGTATCTTTGACAGTGGGATGTCTCCTACTCTTTGGTGACATTTTTTGAACTTCACAGAACTTTGCCAAGAGGTCAGTGATATGATATGATATGATATGATATGATATGATATGATATGATATGATATGATATGATATGATATGATATGTGTGTGTACTCTTGCTGTACACTGTGCTGTATACTGCTGCAGTTATAAAGATATGTGGTCAGTAGACAGCTTGCAGGTTGTTTGAACATATGGTAATATGTAATAAATAAATAAATAATAAAATACATTTTCCAAAGGAGGTCACAGAGGGTATCCACCAAAGCTCTAAACAGCTTTTTTCATTTCAAACTTTCAATCCATTATAGCAAGCGTAAAGCGAGAGCCATGACCAACACTTCAAACAGCACTGCTCACACTTCAGTCCTGCAACATACAACCATTATCTATCACTATTAGGATTTCTGATCAAAAATGAATGGGTGGATAGGTGGACCATGAAGATTTCCTTCCTAGCACACGGAGCAGTGATACAAAAGACTAAAAGAGTAAAAGAGCAAAAAAGTTCCATCTCACCATGGGTGCTGGCTTTGCTCCTGTAACAATGCAAACCAGACTAAAGTTCTGGGCCTCATAGCGGCTGAAAGGAGCCTGACTGTTGGCTGCCACCAAAGAGATGGACTTGGGAGGTACTGCAGAGATAATACGAATCTGACTTAGGCACTCAAACATGGGAGTGCTTTAGAATATGTTAAATGTTCAATACTGAAGCACATATATGGAAAAGAAAAAAAAATCTGTTCTAAATGATGAATCAATGCTCTCTTTTTCTTGCCTCCAACCTTCACTATCATACAGCAGTGTGCTCATGACTCAGCACTTGATTGACCTGGAGAACATGTGCACACAGCACAGCACACACTTGTTGGACCACACTTGCTTTGATGGTTTGGCTATCACAGTGGCAGTTGGGTGAAGACCTGAGCAGGGTAAGGGTTATTGAAGTCACTGTGCTCTCCCTTGTTTGTATACAGCATGGTGATTACAGTGTCATGCATAATGTCATTGGAAACAGCCCCTTATTTTCAACAAAGGTAGAAGGAGAAGGAATCTTCACTAGAAATCAGAAATTAATACATACCTATGACAGTGAGGATGATGCTGCCTGAGGCTAGAATAACTCTGTCTCTTGAGTTCTTGTCATAGATCCCCACATTGCATCATCCTCCATCTGGACCTCAGGAAGCCTGTTCATATACACAAAGGTTATAGCTTTTAGCTCTATCTTTCACTGTCTTTCACATTTTAGTTTTTGAAGATCAGACTCTTTCTCTGTCAGAAGCAGGTTTTAAAGTCCACATGTTCTCCCAGAAACGGCCCATGACATAGGCAGTATAGGTGAATGCTGGGGTGCCATCATCTATAAGGGGTGCCACAATTGGGGGAAGAGAAGAAAATCAAAACTTTTACTGTGTACTTATAATATTACAACTATTCATTTAAAATATTACATACAACAATCTGAGCAGAAGGGAAGTCTGATGCTTGGCAAAAAACAGATGGATACCAACGTGACTACAGACCTTCAGCTATAGAAACTTCATGTATAAAACCTGTGCTCAAACCGCAGAGAGATCTCAGACTCTAACCTACCTGCGGAGAAGCACTCTGTCCCTACTCAGCTGAATAGTACTTATGTGACTCCGGCTTTGTCTAATTTTTCTATTACTTTCTTATATTGAAATATCTTGCTTGGCCAAGTTAAGCATGTGGACACCACAAAAACCTCCATAACTTAGCTTTCCCATATTTTTTATATGCTATTTATTTCACTGCACTTTACTACTTCTTTGCACTCTAGATAGATTCTAAACTGGATTTCATTGTGATGACAAAGTCACTATATACTAGCTAACCTTAGGATTTTCTGCTCACACCAGATCCGCTTTTGGTATTGTTGTCCTTGCCCTTCATGGGTTGGTTACCGCACAGGCTGCTTCTCTTTGAGGTTGCCTGCTGTGTCAAAAGATAGCATACCAGCTAATCTCTCCACTAATTGGTTAGCATATCAGCTAGCTGCCTCCACTCCTGCCTCACCAGCTCATGAGGAATGAAGAAGGAAACCCCTCACATCAGAGGTAACAGAGACTCAGGGGCCTGAGGCGATTGATGTTCCCGGCTCTTGTCAACACTGCGCAGTGTTCACCATCAAAAGTCTCCGCAGATGCCTGGCATACCAAGCTAGCTTGTCTGGTAGTAACTCCTTCCTCCCTGCTAGCGACCACATTGTTGAGCCCACAGCGAAGAAAATAATGGTGCAAGAGGCACCGGAGGTTTACGGGCCCTTCATCGCTCTGGGGGATGAAGATGAGGGGAGCACACCAGCTTCTCCTTTCCCCACAGACTAGCTGGCCATGGGCAGACACGCAGTGGAGATGCTGGACCTTCCCTGACTGTCATAACGAATGTCTTCCTGGAGCTGCTGGTAATGTTGACAGGTCCATGAAACAACTGCCCATACATCAGCAGAACACCAATAGCTAGTGCCTCATACTTTAACTGTGAAGCGATGGAGAGCCTGCACATCCCACCAATGGAACCGCTGGTCCTCTGTCAGTATCATATCAAAATCCTACACTGCCCTCTAAGTCAGATCAGTTTCAATCAGCCCTGACCCAAAGGCTTCAAAAGCAGCAGCGCTTTTGGCTAGAGCACCTAACATCCTCTCCTGGACCTCACACGAGTCACAGTCTGCAGCCACTGCACTCATGGCATGGCTGCATATGGAAGCAAAATACAAGGTGGCACTACCTGGTGTGGACGGACACATTCACCAGCCAAACAGGATTGGCGTAATGAGATAATGAGACATCTCACTCCCCTTACTCAAAGAACTGGGTTTATGTACATAACCTTAAGTTTCCTCTGGGTACTCTGGCCTCCTCCCACAGTCCAAAGACATGTAGGTTAGGATAACTTAATTTAACAAGCATGGATGGTTGTGTTAGCCTTGTGATAGACTGGCTGCCTGTCCAGCATGTACCCCATCTCTCATCTAATGTCAGCTGGGATTTATTAAATGTTTTAAATACCTCAGCACCCATGTTTGATTTATTATTTATTTTAATTCTAATAAAAATTATTTGAAAATGTATTGTCAGTTATTTTGCATGTATAGCTGAAGTGTGGGGTTGTTTTTGTTGTGTTGTTGATTTTTTTCTATCACTTCTGAGTTGGATAAAGGAACTGCTAAGTGTGAGAAGGCAGAGATATTGATTGTGATTATCTGTTTCAGGTGTGGTGTTCTGTGTAGAGTAAGGCATGGATGCAGGGAGAAATTCTGGAGTTGGAGCAGTAGGCAGACGGTGTTGAGGACTTTTAAAAAAAAAAAAAATTAACTATTATTTATTACCCTTGTTTTAACACATTTGGCTGACGTAAGTAAGCATTTTTAGAGGATGCCACACTGATGGTAGACAGCATGGCATGGCTTTTTAATCAGTCACACTTTATCTATATTTTAATATTTTATTACGGAGACTGGAACATCTAATTGGGATTAAAGGAGCCGTAATAGGCTGGTTTCAGTCATTTTTATCAGCTAGATTACAGTTTGTTCATGTTAACAATGACTCTTCCAGGCACACCAAAGTTAATCATGTGGTTCCACAGGGTTTTGCGCTTGGACTGATCACATTTTATATGCTTCCTTTAGGCAATATTTTCAGGAGACATCACATAAATTTTCATTGCTAAGCAGATGACACCCAGCTGTATTTATCTATGAAGCCAAATGAAGCCAATCAAGTAGTCAGACTTCAGGCATGTCTTAAAGACATAAAAATGACCTTGGATGACTGGACTACTGCAACTACTATTATCGGGAAGTCAAATTAATGTGAAAAGCTGATTCAAAATGCTGCTTACCAAGTACTGACATGAACTAGAAAAAGAGACCACCTTTTTCTGTTAACTTTTCTCCACAGGCTCTTTGTAAAATTTAGAATATTATTAAAAATCCTTCTCCTTACATACAAAGCCCTTAATGACCAAGCTAATCATATCTCAAAGATCTCATAGTTCCCTATTTTCCCAGTAGACCACTTTGCTCTCTAAATGTAGGTTTACATGTGGTTCCTAGAGTCTCCAACAGTAGAGCCTTCAGTTGTCCCAGTGTCAGTCCGGGCAGACACCCTCTCTACATTCAAGATTAGGTTTAAAACTTTCCTTTTTGACAATGCTTATAGTTAGGGCTGGTTCAGGTGAGCCCTGAACCTTCCCTTAGTTATCCCTTAGTTATGGTGCTACAGACCTAGGCTGCTGGGGAATGCACTGAGCACCTCTCTCTCTCTCTCTCTCTCTCTCTCTCTCTCTCTCTCTCTCTCTCTCC